>CAJHNH020000767.1:192500-230000 GCA_905116865.2 Candidula unifasciata
GGTCATCGTGTACAGACAAGACGAGAGCAGGCTGTCCACAACATTTATGTCTGTCTGTCTGTCTGTCTGTCTGTCTGTCTGTCTGTCTGTCTGCCTGCGTGTCTGTCTTGTCTCCGTCATATATGACTAGGTCAGCGTGTACAACAAGATGAGAGCAGGCTGCCCACAACATTTCTGTCTGTCTGTCTGTCTGTCTGTCTGTCTGTCTTGTCTCCGTCATATATGACTAGGTCAACGTGTACAGACAAGATGAGAGCAGGCTGCTCACAGCATTTCTGTCTGTCTGTCTGTCTGTCTGTCTGTCTGTCTGTCTGTCTGTCTGTCTGCGTGTCTGTCTTGTCTCCGTCATATATGACTAGGTCAACGTGTACAGACAAGATGAGAGCAGGCTGCTCACAGCATTTCTGTCTGTCTGCCTGTGTGTCTGTCTTGTCTCCGTCATATATGACTAGGTCAACGTGTACAGACAAGATGAGAGCAGGCTGCTCACAGCATTTCTGTCTGTCTGTCTGCCTGTCTGTCTGCGTGTCTGTCTTGTCTCCGTCATATATGACTAGGTCAACGTGTGCAACAAGACGAGAGCAGGCTGCTCACAGCATTTATGTCTGTCGTTCCATCGCCATCATACATCACCAGGTCAGCGTGTACAGACAAGACGAGACCACCATATCCCACAACATTTCTGCCTGTATGTCTTCCTTCATGTCTGTCTATCAGCTTGCGTCATATATGAACAAGTCAACGTGTCCAGACATGACAAGACCAGGCTCACTCACCCACAACAATTCTGCCACGCCCGCCGCCCCTGACAATGTTACAAAGCCTGGCAGCACGCCAGCTTAAAACACACGGCCCCCGTACTGAAAAAGAACGTGCGATTGCATGTTTGTTTCCTGCCATTACGAGTTGGAAACTCTGTCTTTGTAAAAAGATGTATCGCCATAATAAAAGGTTCCCTTGAGTAATCATAGCCCTGTCTACGGTCTAGCTTACGTCATGAAAGCTTGTCTGTGCGTTTTGCACAGAAACATCAATTGCCGGGGGGGGGGGGGGGGGGGGGGGGGAAGTAAGAATAGAAATGGCCAAAAATATATTGTGAATGTGCAAGCACTTATATAGGACATGGAGACGATCAATTGCTATTCACGGTGCTCTTACATACTCATTGCCCAACCTAAAGAACTGCAGATTTCTCCTTAACCGTGAAGGTCTCAGTATAATTTGTTTATATGGTTAAACGGGTTGTCTGGGATTATTTTATTGTTGATCGCTTCCGACAAGTGGCAAATTTGAGACATTGGCTGCCTAGGCGAAAATTTGGAGTTAAAAATCTGTCCAAAGTATTCCGGGATCCTCGCCGGTACAGCGGAGTTCGTGCAATGCACTGAGATTCTTAAGTCTCAGGCTTGAGATAGAAGCAGAACGGAGCACTTATGGGTTACACCCGTGTGCGTTGATCCGTCGAATAAACATAACGAGACATTTGACGTCCGTCTTTCAGACAGTAATCCTGGAGGGGAAAATCAATTAAAACAAATAAGAATAAACAGTGTGAATGAAATACAGGACCGGATGATATTTGTACTTTGCTGGACTTGCGCCTGGTCTCAAGACTCGAGTGCTGGAGGTCCGGGTTCCAGCCCCAGTGAAGGCTGAGATTTTTTCACGTGAACTTCTAGTAATTTTTTCTGCTCTCTGGGTAGTAAGATCGGACGCTCGTGTGTATTGTTGCACATGTAAAAAATCCCTTGGCAGTTGGAAATCGAAAAGAGTAGTCTAACGGCACTGCCTAAGAGTTAAAAAATCTACCCAAAGTATTTCCGGAACCTCACCGATGCAACGGAGTTTGTGGACTGCGCTGAGCTACCTCGGACTCATGTTTGAGTACAGAAGTAGAACGGAGCACTTATGGGTTACCCCTTGTGTCATGATGTTGATCTGTTGTTTAAACCTAAACTTAGTCTTAAATCAGCGTCTGTGGTACATACATGATTTATAGATAAAATACATTTAGATCAGAAGAAAAGAAAAAAATCATTTTGTGATGCGGAACGCAATTTTTCATTACTGTGAAGCCTACTCCGGCTTTTGCTGGGGACACTAATTATAACCCAATCTAAGGGTTGAACGAGGTTGTGTGGACCTCTTTACGGGTCTTTCAAATGGTAGTACTTTGTGTCAGTGGGTGTTTATCACTTAGTGTGACGGCCTGGTGGGGTTAAAAAAAATTATCAAGTCAAAATACAGTTGCTGTGTGAAAAGCTTCAACAAAATCTGGAATTCTTTATAGCAGTGATTCCCAAACTGTCCGCCGTGGGGACATGGGAAGCCGCAACCTCTTCACAGGGGTGCAGTGAAATATTCAAAGATAAACGAGTTTTTAAAAAAATCTTTTACATACAAATAGTTATACTTTTACTTAGGTTAGGGTGCCCTGGAATAATTTTAATTGAAAAAAAAAAGGCGCCACAACTAAAAAAAGTTTGGGAAAGAGTGCTTTATAGTTTTAGAACCAAGTTACATATTTTCAGTTCTAACGTTATTTCAGTGTTAACATATGCCAGTGAAAGTTGGAGAATCACTAAAAATATTTAAGACAAGTTTAATGCATTTGAAAACAAATGCCTGAAGAAAGTTATGAAGATAAAATGGGATGAATTCAAGAGGAGTAAAGAAATAAAAGAAATGTCTAGGCAACCACTGGTATCAACAGTTGAAAGACAACAAAGATGGCGCTGTACTGGACACATTCCGAGACGAGGCGAACAGAGAATCACCAAAAAAGGCACTGTAATGGGAAATTCATAGACAGAGGAAACATGGACGTCGAAGAGAAATGCCAGGGTGAAACATGGACGTCGAAGAGAAATGCCAGGGTGAACTTTGACAAGGGAGTCCAAAGCTGCTGGTCTGGATTCCATCCATGTTATCCAAGTGATTGCACAGGATAGAATGGATTGGAGAAAAGACCTTCAGCCCTTTGGCTTAGGCATTGCGAACATGCTTTGTAATGCCTTGATGCCGGGTTCGATCCCAGCTGCAGACGTTTTGTCTTGTGTTGGTTTCAACAGTGGTACCGAGAGCTGACCATTCAGTTAGCCATGGCAAACTACTGAACCTAAAATTTGCCTAGAAAACCCCAACAACTGGGGTTGGTTTTGCAGCGTCCTGTGAAGAATACACTACCAACTTTAACTTCTTATTATGTCTCTTTATCAGGTTGCATGAATCTGAGGCTGGCTTTGTGATTATTATAGACAGGAGACAGGAAAGCTGGGGAGCGGTCAAGTCCATTTTGCTCAAACTTTCTGTAAGTTCCCTTGTTTTTTTTTTCATCAACTATCAGTGCTTGTTACGCATCTATTACATTATGAGTCCTAAATACAACTTTGCTTTTGATTTATTAACTGGTACCCCATTGTTAGTCTACCACGGTTGCTTCTATGGGCCAGATTTCATCTCTTTGACTAAGGAAAGCTGGACAGACTTGTAAGACATGCTCAGAAGTCTGCATTAGGGTACTGCAACCTTATGTGGCAGTCAGCCATAAAGTGAGGGTGTATACTGTGTTTACAGTGTCCCATTCTGAATCTGCAAATTAGTCTCTATGTAATCCCTATTAAATCCTTGTTAAGGTGGGAAAATATAAACAAATGTATCCTAGAGGGAAGTAGATCAGAGGTTATAGCTGCTACTTTTGACCCAAACAGGCTTAGTTTATTTAATGGTGTTGACTGTTTAGATGTTTACACACCCAAAAAAATGAATATTTTTTTAAAATCTGTAGCTATGGAATCATATATCTAGTGTTCTCTAACAGTGGTGAAAAACTGAGTATACCCATTTAACTCTTGAGTCCCAGGGGGTTTAGCATCAGAGGCTCAAGGGGTAGTAATGCAATTATTTAATTTCACAAGTGTAACACATTAAAACAGACAATACTAATTCAACTGCCAAGCAACATACACATATTAAACATCACAGTGACCAGGGATTGTTTGGGAATAATAATAGAATACTGCTACAACAAATAATTGTGTTAATAATTAAATATTAATAACTAAATAGTTGGTATGTTTACAGAAATTAGTAACATGAAATTAAAAAATTTCCACTTACCACTATGCCACTCAAGGAAAACCTGCTAAAATATATCCGAACTCAATCACAAATGAATATGAACCACTTAGTAATCTATAAGTAAAATATAAAATCATTCTGTGCATTAGATGATGTTTCAGAGAATCTTTCGAAGCAATGAAACAGCGCACCATTATTTGATAAAGAAAACTGACTTTATAAAACATTTAGTATCTTCACACAAAATGAAGTTTATATAACACTCAATTTGCCTGTAATTTTGTAGCTATGTTCCTTAATAATAAGGGGAATAGCACTGGAACTAACTGACACAGAAGAACATCGCCTTTTCACTAGTATTTATTATATCTGTGTCAGCTGACTTTCTATCGTTGTACCCTTCGTGTGAGGTACACATTAGACCTATCCCTCATCAAAGCTTGACTCTATAAATGACTGAAACAAGTCAACTTTATCTATCTAACTTCAGATAAATCTAATAAACACATGCTTTATTTCAATTTGAGGCTTCAAAATCTGTAAATCGTGTTGGCCTGCATGTAGAACACTGCTCAGTGGCCATATTGTTTTAAACAAACACTTAGTAACTCGGTAAACCTTACAAAAATACAAATTTTTTGGCTTCTAAACCACATTTATAAATGAGCATGTCTGATATCAAACACAAAGAACTCAAAAGGAAGTTGAAATTGAGCAGTCCGAGTTTTATACCAGTAAGCAGTAAATACAAACTTCACTTGTCAAGCGTTGATTGGGCCGCTGTGTTGTAACCAATTAGTGCGTGATGCATTTCCTGGGACTCAAATAGTTCAAATCCATTAGAAGTTGGAAATCTTAACACTTTCTGCCCCAGTAGTATGTAATCAGCTATAAACAATGTGTGTCAAACATCAAACGGTGTGTAATTATATATTTTACATTTGGTTTGAGCAAATACAAAAATCTGGCTAGAACTGCCAATATAGTAAAGTAAGTAAATAGTAAAGATCCCTTTTCACGCCATAGGCCCATCGGGCATATGGGAAGAGTGTCCCATATTTTGACAGACCAGTCGGCACTAGGCGGGTAATGTGGTCAGCATTACGCCGGTCGTCTTTACTTCCCCAGGACAGCCATCCTGGTACCCATTTTAGGCTGGGTCGACCTGTGATATACCATGATAAAAATCCACCCAGCCAGCTGTGGGTTTCGATTGCGCTACATTGGATTATGAGTTGGACTCGCAGCGCCTAAGCCACAGACATGCCAATAGACAGCATAGTATATGTTGTCTCTTTAAAATTAATACACCCAAGCTCTTTTCATTGTGTCTGTTATCTCCTTAAGTATTTAAAACAAAATCTTCTGAGGAGTTAAAAAAAAAAGTAAAGGCAGATTGAATAAGATGCTACCCTGGCAAAACCTCCACATTATAAAAGCTAGTATAAATTTTTTTATCTAAGGCTTATGGTTTCAGACAATCCTGACAATGGGATTGGAAGTCAGCTGCAGATGGTTGTGGAGCAGACACTTTGTGTTAATTTTTACAAGTATATTGGTATCGAATCATTCAGAAAGCATTAGTAAACTACTAAGGGTAAAATTACTTAGTAAAACTGCGCAACAACCTGTACTTACTGAGACTGGTTTAACTCTTTGAGACCCAAGGAGCGCATCATGCGTTCATAGGTTCCTACCTAGAAGCCCAGTAAACGCAAAATGCGCAGATTTTACGTCTCTCTTTACTACCCCTTGGGCCTGGGATGCTAAACCCTCTGGGACTCAAAGAGTTAAGTTGTCCAGAAAAGAACATGCACATAACTGTTTCTGAAAGGAGTTGAGGCATTCAGTTCCACTTTTTTTTTTGTATTTGTTTTAACTGCAGTTTAAACAATTGTTTGTTTGTTGATTTATATTAATTGATAAAGACTTTTCGCAGTGTGGAATCTGGGCTCCCATTGTAAAGAAAATAATAATACACCCACTGCCTCCCCAAAAAGTATTCTGAAAGAGTCAATTATTGTAAGGGGGGGGGGGGGGGGGGGGGGAAGGGAAGGCTACCTTCCAGTAGTCCATCTGCCTGACAGGCAAGGAACCAACAATCTGCACACAAACAAGTCAGATCTGTGAAATGGATTTGCACACAAGATTAAGGTTCTGGAACATTACTAAAGTCCAGGGCTGGACGAACAACCAGAATTTTTCACCAAAGCAGAAGAAGATAACAACTGGTTGAAACTTTAGGTTGTGTTTATGCCCATCTTTCCCTTTCCCTCAAATGAGCTGCCAAAATGCAGAGGGGCACTGTCACATTGTGGTGATGGTGCATACAAAATGAGCTGCCAGGATGCAGAGGTGCACTGTCACATTGTGGTGATGGTGCATACAAAATGAGTTGCCAGGATGCAGAGGTGCACTGTCACATTGTGATGATGGTGCATACAAAATGAGCTGCCAGGATGCAGAGGTGCACTGTCACATTGTGGTGATGGTGCATACAAAATGAGCTGCCAGGATGCAGAGGTGCACTGTCACATTGTGATGATGGTGCATACAAAATGACCTGCCAGGATGCAGAGGTGCACTGTCACATTGTGGTGATGGTGCATACAAAATGAGTTGCCAGGATGCAGAGGGACACTACCACATTGTGGTGGTGCATACAAAATGAGCTGCCAGGATGCAGAGGTACACTGTCACATTGTGGTGATGGTGCATACAAAATGAGTTGCCAGGATGCAGAGGGACACTACCACATTGTGGTGGTGCATACAAAATGAGCTGCCAGGATGCAGAGGTGCACTGTCACATTGTGGTGATGGTGCATACAAAATGACCTGCCAGGATGCAGAGGGACACTACCACATTGTGGTGGTGCATACAAAATGAGTTGCTAGGATGCAGAGGTACACTACCACATAGTGGTGGTGCATAAAAATGAGCTGCATGATGCAGAGGTACACTACCAAATTGTGGTAGTTGTGCGTACAAAATGAGCTGCCAGGATGCAGAGGTGCACTACCACATTGTGGTGATGGCGCATACAAAATGAGCTGCCAGGATGCAGATGTGCACTACTACATTGTGGTGGTGTTGCATACAAAATGAGCTGCCAGGATGCACAGGTGCACTACCACATTGTGGTGATGGCGCATCAGGACCAGGGCTTAAACTGGTCAGGTCCTACCTAATCCTCTTCGTGTTCACCATAGAAACAGGCTCCCTATTGGAGGCTTGACCAGTGAAGATAGCACTGACATTTCTTTTGAAGCTGGAGCACCTCTGTCAATGAGGCAAGTAGCCAACAGTATGCACACAAATAAGCTAGATCTGTAAAACAGATGTGCATACAATCTCAAGTCCTGGAACAGAACCAAAGTCTAGAAGTAGACAAACAATGAGAACCCAACCAGAGTTCACCAATGATTAAAAAGAAGAAGAAGAAGAAGAAGAAGAAGAAGAAGAAGAAGAAGAAGAAGAAGAAGAAGAAGAAGAAGAAGAAGAAGAAGAAGAAGAAGAAGAAGAAGAAGAAGAAGAAGAAGAAGAAGAAGAAGAAGAAGAAGAAGAAGAATTGAGCTCCTGGTCATAGTATGTGTTGTTTTACTTACAGTTTCAGTAGTTTCATTTTGTCTTCCAGTCATTTTTCCCAGTCCATATTCAAGTGGTGTTTCTGCTGCAGCCAAAAGGATTCTTCCAAAGAGCATTTGCTGACTTCCGATCCAAGTTTGTCAAGGAGGAGTTAGAATTTAAGGTCAGAATAGACTTGGTAATGATGTTTATATTGATAAGCATTCTGGGCAACAACACAAACAAAAGGATAATTGTACGTTTTTGGTTTTAAACTAGTACTGACCTATTTTTTCTATATCTAAGTGTTAGGGTGTGATGCAGTTTATGATTTAATCCAAAAAGGTTAAAATAACAAGGCTATATAACAGATGGAACCGGTGTAACAGTTCTCATGAATGAGTTTATAACAACTGAGTAAGAAGAGTGCCAAAAATAGTATATGGTGTTTGGACTAACCAGTAAATGAATGTATGCTGAGTTGCCTGGCACATAAGGAGTTAATTGTATGATTTTCTGAGCTGCTTTCAATGGGTAAATTGAGCCACAGAGGAACAGCTGACCAATCAAAGTAATAAATTAATTAATAAGTAAATTTTTTTATTCACTCTTAAATGTACCAAGCAGTTGTAACTTTTATCTATTATTTGCTAAGGGATTGTTCTTGAAAGTGTTTCTGTAAAAGCCTGTTTAAGAAACACTGTAGAAGCTGGAAAACTGACACTTCTCGTTGGGTCAAGTTTCCCGTAAATGTCATTTTTCCGACTTGTACATAATAACCTGTTTATGAGACACATGGTTCATGCTATTAGCTGTTTTTGTACCTGCCCAAATGTTTAGGAGGCCAGAATATGAACACATTAACTAAAAATAACATTTAGGGGCATTTTATTTGAGCCAAAAAACTTTTTATAAAGCCAGATTGAGGTAACTTTTTTCCCTTAAGCCTCAGGGATAGAGGTTACCGCTTGAGTCACCCGATACGTTGTTTTTAGGCAAACAGGAATATTATTTTTTTTTTTTTTTTTTAAAATTACTCAGCCTTTTCATGTTTTTTGGTTACTTCCTACATGTATCTTCTTTTATTTCAACCAACACTGAAATGTATACACTACATGTATCTTTATATATTTTAGGATTTTTTTAAAAAAAGTGTAGATAAATAAATTCTTTACAAATGTTTTAGTGAAAAAAAAAAAACATTTTTGTTTAAAGAATTTTTTTCTGGAATTCCAGTGGGGTCGTGACCATATTTTTGTGTAGTATTCCTGGTGTGAGAGGATTAAAGAAACAAGTAAGACAGAGTGAGTTAATTTCAGGACCTTCTGTGTTAATAAGCTTGTCTTAAAAAGTGAATAATTGGGGTTGTTGATCGAAGTCGGAGTGCATCTACCTGAGATTTGAAGAACCAACAGTCTGCATACAGCCAGATCTGTAAGGTGGATGTGCATGCAGTAGTAAAGGTCTGGAACAGTGTTGACGATGTTTTATGTATTGTGATCTTAGTTTGACAAGATGGAGCATTTAATTTTAACAGATGTTCAAGGCATAGTATGCTTTATGTCAGGATTGTATTTCTTCTTGTGGTATGTTGAAGCTAAGTAAAATATATTCATGGAGTGTGAAATACTGATTCTCTCAGGTTGTTTTGTGTGACAGTCCCAAAGACATAGAGGATTATGTTGAGCTGGCACAGTTAACTGTAGATGTGGGAGGTGAGATTGAGTTTGATGCCAGTGAGTGGACAGAGCACCGATCTGTAAGTTTTATGTGAAATATTTGTGTTAATTGTTTGTGGCTATTTAATCTTTAATGTTACATCTTCTCTTTCTTCTTCTTCTTCTTCTTCTTCTTCTTCTTATTTATGTCCTTTTTTTTTTTTTTTACTGCTTTGGATATTAATGAAAATATAAGATTTTGCTTCCTGCCCTTCTGGTCGCCTTCGGTGTAGACACATCATACTTTCCAAGAGTCTCTGATGCTGTTTTTCCATCTTGTTCATGGTCTACCTTGTGCTCTACAGCCCTGTCTTCTTTTTGTGTATGCCTTGTATAATATGCTGTCACAATGCATTCTCTCTCCCTGTATGTAAATCATTTGATTCACTGTCTTTGTATGTAATTCAATATTGGTTCTGTGCCACATTTTTTCTTATGACCTCATTTCTGATTTTTATTTTTTCCGGTCACTCCTGCAACCCTTCTTAGACATTTAGTGTCACTACTACCACAAATGGCAGGCGACAGTGTTAGCCACAATACTGCCACGAACATTGGTTAGGGGGGGGGGGGGGGGTGTGGAAGAAGAGGGGGTGTGTAAGAATAGACCCACTGCCTTTTAAGAAGAATCCCTTCAACATCATCATCATCAGTTTCCACTTTTGCCATTCAGTGTCATTGATAGTTGTTCTGGCTGCATTCTTACTAGATGACTAATCCTTTTGATCTTCTATTTCTCAGTGAATTTGCTGCATGGTGTTGTTTCCACAGTCTATCGGATAATATAATAAATAACTTTGTCTTGATGGTTAAGTTGGTGGCTTTTTTAAGGCATCTTATTACACTTACATTAATGTTACATAGTTTAGCCTTTATCCAAATCTGGCACTGGTAGCACAGTGTTGGTATGAATATGCACAAGCATTCCTTAAAAGGTGATAAATGTTTGTAGAAATTGAATATCATGGGCTGAAAGGCACGTATATCACAATCTAGTTGTAAACTTCAACACAGTGTGTGCCTACCACTCTTTTAAATGTGAACACTGAAAAAGAAGAGGAGGAGGAAAAAGAAGAAGCAGAAGAAGAAAATGAGAAAAATAAAGAAGAGGAAAAAGAAGAAGAAATAGAAGAAAAAATATATTACATTTTGAAATTATATATTTTATGGTTAACAGGTTATAATGAATTAACAATTATTGAATGTTGAATGTTGAATTAAGAATCGACATCACAGCACTCAGGACACTCCCCTAAGTGCTCAGTCCCCATCTTCAGCAGCAAGTGAAGAGCTCCAATTGTGATGGTACAAGTAACCGTCTGATTGTTTATCAATCAGTAAAAAAAATATTTTACTTGCTTTATTAAAGAACAGACGTAATATGCAACATTTGTTGTAGGTAATTTTTCTGTTGAAAGTGTGAAAGTTTAGGTAACACCTTCTTAAATGGTCTGTGTTTACAATTGCTTTATTAAAGAACAGATGTAATATACAAGATTTGTTGTAGGTAATTTTTCTGTTGAAAGTGTGAAAGTTTAGGTAACACCTTCTTAAATGCTCTGTGTTTACAATTGCTTTATTAAAGAACAGACGTAATATACAACATTTGTTGTAGGTAATTTTTCTGTTGAAAGTGTGAAAGTTTAGGTAACACCTTCTTAAATGCTCTGTGTTTACAATTGCTTTATTTTATGCTTGGCAGGCTGTTGAGAAATTCTCTAAAAACACAGCACAGATTTCCACCAACTTGTCTGGTGTGGTGAAGAAAATGGAAGAACGAGAGCTTCCAAATGATGTGCCTGGTAAGATTCTTGCTATTTTTTGGTTATAAATTCAGTCAGTCCAAAGGACCATTTTCCAGACCATTAGATGTATTGGGTATATCGTGCAAGACCTATAATTCGTAAAGGTTAAAGGTGAAGTTGGGAGATGTGAACCAGCATCATTGCATACGGTTAGAAACCATAAATACTCTGGCACCAGTACGGGCAGCTGATAAGAAACTGTCCACCTGTGTCGCCGTCCGCACGCAACTCCGTAGCTACAGCGACGTTCCTCTATTTACCCCAGATTGTTAACTTTGGTACCCATTACCTAGAGGCTGAGTGAACCCCGGGAACCGCCCGGTTTCGAACACCGGCCTTGGGCTGCAGCGGGTCGCAGCTGGATTTGAAAGCAAGTTTCCTATCGACTGCGCTAATGCAGCCCCACCTATAATTTGTAGACAATCAGCACTCAGTGGGTGATGTGGGCAACATCATAACAGCCACCTTTACTTCCCAGGACGTTTTTTGGTGAGATCGACCTGGGAGCAAAGGTAATTTTTGCACACAAAAATCCAGCTCGATGTGGGCTTGAACCTTCAAATTTCATACCTAAGGTGAGCATCTAACCACAACACCACAGTGGCTGTCTGAAAGACAAGAGACTGGTGTTCAAGTCATCTGATTACATCTCTCCACTAACTCTTATTCTCTAATTCATTATCATCATTGTCATGGTCCTTTAACACAGTGGGATGTGGGTCATAAGTTTCTGTTGACTGATCAGTTGCTTCCACCTCTGTCAGTCAGATGCAATGGATTTGATAAATGAGATCTGTCGTCATCCAAGTACTGTTTCTGGATCTTTCTAGGTCTGCCTCATCTCCTCTTCCTCTCTACTAAATCCTGTTGTATTATTTTTGGAGAGGCTTGTAGCTTGTTACATGTCAGTACTGTTGCATTTTCAGTCTTTTTTCTGCTGTTAAAGAAGTGTTACATCTATGCCCCTTTGGGTTAAAGTGTAAAGACATTATGCTGTTTTTAGAGTATCTCATTGTTTGTCATTATCCAGCACCAGAATCCTTTCTTCACCTCTCGATTCACTAGAATTCATTAGACTGTCATACTATTTAATTCCCACTGTTCTGCACAGTCACCAGTTACAGAATATTTCTAGTTGGTTTGTAGTTATTTTGCGGCCTCCGTGGTTTAGGCGTTGCGAGTCTGACTTGTAAATCCAACGTACCGTGATCGTAACCCACTGCTGGCTGCGTAGATTTTTATCATGGTATGGGGCATTGCAGGTCGATCCAGCCTAAAATGGGAACTATGGCTGTCCTGGGGAAGTAAAGACAGCAGGCGTAATGCTGACCACATTACCCACCTAGTACTGATGGTCTGTAATAATATGGGTGCTTTTCCCATATACCTGATACGCCTGAAGTTGTGAGAAGGGATTTTTACTTTTTAGTAGTTATTTTAGTTCTCCATGTTTCATCCCCATATAGCATTACTGAATTGACATTAGAGCTATTTTTAATGTAGTGCTAGTTTTAATCTCCTTTGGCATCCATAGATTTCCTACTGCTATGAAAAATCCTCTTGCCATTTTGTATTCATATTTCATTATCTTGTTAGTTCCCTCATTTTTTTTAAACAGCCCTGCACAGTGCCATTTACTGTGGCTAAAGTATTTTAGTCACTGAAACCATATTCCCATTATTCTTTATGGCTTTAAGGGAGATTACTGCAGCTATCTTGTGAGTGGAAACTCTTGTCTGTGAGATATTAAAGCTTGTACCATGGCAGATACTATTGTATTGTAGGGGTGTCAGGTTGTTAGCATTGATAATTATAAGGTCATGAGGACATAGCACATTGATTTTGGGGATTGATTCACTTGTTTGCCATCTTTTTCCCATTTCGAATTATGAAAAATGTATCCCCTAAACATTTTACAATATAATGTCATCGTGCTGTGGATAATATGCTTGTCTTTTGCCTTTATGATCATGTGTTCAAATCTTCTTCAAGGCAGGGTTTATTTAAAAAAAAAAATTTGAATGTTAGAATGTTTTTTGTTTTGCCAAGAATGAAAAAAATAAAAACTTCACTACCTTAAAGGGTGATACAGGAATAAAAAAAAGCAAAAAAATGCAGCTGCTGTATGACTCTTCCAGGATATAAACCGAGGGTTTCTTAGCAAAAGAGAAATTGGAAAGAGGACGAAAATGGCTGTTTACCGCTCTACCTATGTACCAGTCCTGACCTATGGGTGTGAGTCATGGTCAATGACAACAGCTCACAGAAGCCAGCTGCAGGCCTCGGAAATGAGATATCTGAGAAAGGTGGTCCTAGTGACAAGAAGGGAACTGTGTACGCAATCAGACAATACGTCAAGATCTTGAAACCTAGTCCTTACAAACCCCAGTGGATCAGTCACATTTACGATGGTTTGGACAAGTATGCAGACAGAATGGAAGAGAATCAGCCACCATTGCAGGCATGGGAGGCTAAGAACCAGGGAACTAGGCCTCAAGGGCGACCCAGTGTGTGAGTGGAAAGACAACATACGACAGTCCCTAATTGACAGAGGACTGGAATGGAACAAAGCCAGAAAGAAAACTGATAGAGGCGTCTGGCGATCTCTCTGGCAAACCTCTACACCCCAAGGTAGAAGAGGAGAGACTAAGTAAGCTAAGTAAGTAAGTACAGGTAAACAACGCAAGAAATTTCTTGAAGCCTTTTGTCATAGCATAAAGTGGTAGCACACGAACTAATGCTGGAGATGCAGGTTGTGCAGATGCATGACCACCCACTCACACAGATCAGCAAGGCACTTGATGGTGATGATTATATTTACATATCTACAGGCACAGAGGCGATTCTTCGTGTGTGCATGGCTGAAAGAAAGGAGCTTCTGGAAGACATCGACAGTGCATCAGCTCATGGGAAGACACTGTTGGCCTGCATCAAGGGAGAGCAGTCTGGCACCCCACTTACCAAACTTTGTCATGTTCTGGAGTTGGAAAGGTGAGGCTTTTTGTTTTTCAATGCCCCCACCCTCTAACAAGCACTTAATAGAAGTCAACTAATTAGAGGTGTTTCCTTCAAAGTCGGAGTACATCTGACTAAAAGATGAGGAACCAACAGTCTGCATACAAATAAAGCAGATCTGTAAAATGGATGGGCATGTACAGCACAAGTTCTGGAACAGGTTCCAGATATGGATGCAAAGCCAAAACTTTCTGCCAGAGTTTAGAGCCGGTGATCATAAAGAAAGAAGAAGAAGAAATCTGAAAAGGAGGAGAAGAAGAAGAATTTGGATAATGCATTTTGTCCTACAACATTTTTGTTTATTAAGCTGAATCACAGTTTGTCCCCTAACATATTCATTGGTGGTTAGACATTTGCCTGATGGCCTAAAAGTCTTGAGTTCAAATCAGTTCTAGGCTGATTGTTAAAAAATTGACTTAGGCTTACAGGAAAACATAGCCAAAAATGGGTACCAGGAAATTCCCTGAGTGGTGTAGATTTTAGGTAGGTGGAGTGCAGTGGAGTGGATTTTTTTGGATCTACTTGAAGGGAATTGAATTGACTTGAGTGCTGTTGTGTGAAGTGCATTTGAGTACAAGGATTTGTTGCTGTGTGTGGATTCCAATGCCTCATTGTGGGGTGGAGGGGCAATAGACCTACTTCCTATCTTAAAACATGTTGTGAAATTATTCCTGAGTTTCAAAGCATGAAGTTCCATTGAAACTAACCCTGAAACGCCACCACCCTACAACAATCTGCAGGGAGCACTTGAGTTCAGTGTTCGGTGGATCTGTTACTTGCACACACCAGACCCCATCCACTATTTATTCCCACCACGAACTGGACTGCACTACAACAAAAGATGGGTACAATTATTGTTAGACTATTAACCATTTCATCCACATCACTGTTATGTGCCTAACATGCTTTTATTACAGGCAGATATCTATAAGACCACTTTGGACACTTGCAAATTATTTTTAAAATTTCAGATCTATCCAAAAACAAAAACGGTTTGGCAAAGTAAAATACCCAAAATTGTAAAACTATGTGGTCTGAAAGGACATTATGTAGAGAATAGTTGTGAATTAGCTCAAATGTTTTCAAGATACGCCTGGCCATTAAAGAAGGGAACAGACTCAGAAACACTGCATTTCAGTACAAAGGTAAGATACTAAGGAGAATTAACCGGACGGAGAATGACCCAGGAAGAAAAACACCAGAAGACAAAGATAAAAGGAAGACATTGGGACCAAGTCGGGAAGGAGCGATCTGTATATCAGGATATCAGGAAAAGATATTAAGCTGAATGAAAAGTATATTAGTAAGCTTCACAATATAACAAATACAAACAAAACGTTAACATTGAGGCTATTGAGCCTTCATCAGCACATACAAATCAAACAATACTACACAGATACACAAAATCACTTAGCTGGTATCTCGAAGCAGCCGGGTCGGTTGTTTCTCAGCAGAATGACTATACGTGTCGGCTGGGGGAATAGATACCCCCTTTGGAGTACCAGGGGCCATAACTGGGGGGTTGGGGATAAAACTGTGAGGGCAGTTCAGTACCCTAGGAGTTTAAATGAAACTGTGCTGGCAATTCAGTCCAGAGGATGTTGAAGTGTGTCGCGTGCAAATGTGCACTAGAACGCACCGGTACGGAGTGAGCAAATAAGACGTCAAAACAATATGTAACATTGTGAAGGTATTGTTGTCAAAGGCAGTTGATGTTTATAGTCCGAAGGAGACGGACGTGTGGATCCTTGAGGACGCTTTACCCCGGGATCCCACGGAAGCAAACGTTATATAAAGTTGGATCCTTGAGGACGCTTTACCCAGGGACTCCAAGATAGACCTCAGCAGGAAGCTGGTGAACGTTACATTTTCGGCAGTAAGCCGGTATACCTTCATTATTTAATTCAGACGGATGAACTGAACACAAAGATGATTGTCTGGATCTCAAGGTCGGACTGCGACCTATCGTGAGGACATATCAGTCCATGGATGTACGAGCGAGCTTTGGTTAATGTGCTTGATTATTGATTGCATATGTATCCTTTGTGTTGATCATTGCCATTTGTCAATACACAAATGAAACTTTTAAAGAGAGTTCTCGTTCCGCTACGTTGGAGGCTTCAGCATTCATCATGTTGTGTTACTCTTGGCCAGTGGCATGTTAAGTGTTGATGCCATTTGTTACATTGCAACACCCCTAGTCACTTTACACTCGTTACAATAAAGCTCAGCGCGTCACAAAGTCCCCAGGGTATAAATAAAGTGATTCTCAAAAGACTTGCGGACTCTGACACTGGAATGGCTGGATTTAATGGCTGTCACCTCCATGTCGAGAACACCTAGGTGATCCTGGGAATTGAAGTGCAACAGTACTGGTTTCAGAGCACCATTTTGCACATCCAAAAGATGTCTGAACCTGTCGGCCAGCCATAGACCTGTTCACCAATGTATTTCATGCCACATCTTTTGCAGTTGATGGCATAAATGACATGGCGGCTGGTACAATAGAATGCTTCACGTATGTGGAAGGTGGCGTTAGGGAATTCTAGACTAGCCACCTGTACCATATATGGACAGGTTCTGCATACAGGTCTGTGGCAAAAGACCGTGCTGAAGTGTAGTGTATATCAGGATAGGGACACAAAGCTAGAGAGCTGGCGAACATACCATAATTTTAGTCACTAAATTGGCACAAATACACTAGACCATAAATATAACAGCAAACTGTTGACAGCTTCAGCTTCTAGAACGAAGCTGAGCGAAGTTACTAATTATGGATGTTTTCGTCAGAGTCAAGGTGCATCTGCCTGAGAGGTGAGGAACCAACAGTCTGCATACAAAATAAACCCTTTTTATAACATGAATGTGCATGAAAAATTCAAGTTTCTAGAATAAGATTAAAGTTTAGAAGTGGATAAACAACCAGAATTTTCTGTCAGAGTTAACAGCCAGTAAACACTAAGAAGAAGAAATGGGGTGCAGTAGAGTGTGATCAAGAGCATTAGGACACGAGTGAAGTTACATGAAAATATTTAAGATTTTAATTGTTTTTACTGATTGTATTTCCACCATGCAGACTCCTTGTCCAGTTGGATGAAAGCAGGACTGGTTTTGGAGAGTTCTGGCATCGCCATGAGGCAAAACTGCGACAGTGTTTGGTGGTCCGGCAGTTTGAGGAGGAGTTTAAACTGGTGAGTTTTCTCTCATAAGTAAGTTTACTTCTGGTCTAATGTGGTGGACAGGCAGGCCAAATGTTTTGGTCTTGGCAAAGGATTTGTTTTTAATTTTGAAGAAGTACTGTATGTCATAACACGGCTTAGCAACAATAACGTATCTGGTGCTGATGGAATTGGTGCTGAACGTATAAAAGAGGGTGGTTGCTCATTATATTTAAAGATAAATGAAATAATAAAACTAGTTTGGAAGATGGAGAAATTAGCCTATGAGTGAAAAGAGACTTTATTAGTACACTTTTAAAGAAATGAGGCAAGCATAAATGTGAAAATTATAGAGGAATATCATTATTATAAGCAAGCTATAAGATACTATCAACAGTATTGCTAAACAGGCTAAAACCATACTTCAAAGATATATTGGGTGATTACGAAGTGGATTTCTGACAGCACAGATCAACAATAGGAGATCATTTTACGAAGAAGGAGAAGGAAAAGGAGGAGGAGGAGGATAAGAAGAAGAAGACAACAAATGAAAAGAAAAAAAGGAGGAAGAGTACGAGAGGAAGAAGAAGAAGAAAAAGAAGAAGAAGAAGGAATAAAAATAATAATGATAATAATCTTTATTTTTAGATGTTTGTTTTGATGTTTGTTCTTTACATTTTTTTTCTTTTAAACCTGAGTGTGTGTCATATGCTAAACAACTGTCAAAGATTGACAATTAGAGAGTATTGAAATACACTTCAGAAAGTCAGTAATCTTTCTTTCCTCAGAGTTGATGGCAGGAGTGAAGCAGAGACAGAATAGAAATAATAAATGGCCACAGTAACTTTCAACAATAGGAAACACATTCTTACCTCTTACCAACATAGTTATGAACAAATATTTCAAGAGATCAAGTATACACTCTTAATTGTTATTCAGTACATAAACATGAAGAATATATATTGATGCCAACACTTTGCTAGGTAGGTAGGTAGTTGTACCCCACCAGGACATCACACAAGCGATAAACACCCACTGACACAAAGTGCCACCCTGAGGATGAGGATCACCCATGGAGAGGTCCCAGAAACCTCTTTCAGCTGTTAGGCCCTATGTATGGCTAGGCCCTATGTATGGCTAGGCCCTATCTATGACTAGGCCATATTTGTGGTCCATCTACATACAGGGCCCCCGGCAAAAGCCAGGGTGGGGCTTCAAAAACACAAAAAATTGCATCCAACGAGGAGACGACTTGATTATAATGCCAGGTAAGGAAAACACTTTGCTACCAGCACCAAACCTGGGCATTAGTTCTCATACATGAAAGAACTCCTAAGTAGTAGTAATTTTATTGACATCCTCCTCATGTGATTTGTGGTGGCCTGTTATCGGGAGAAAAAGAAATAGACCCACTGCTTCCCCTAGCAAGCATCATGTATGAGTCAACCAATTAGGGGTTTCTTTTGAAGTCAGAGTGCTTCTACATGAGAGGCTGCATACTATTGAACCAGACCTGTAAAACAGATGTGCACACAAAACTCAGGTTGTAAACCAGCACAAAAGTCCAGAAGTAGACGAAGAACCAGATCTTTCCACTGGAGTTTATAGAACATGAATGTAAAGAAGAAGAAGAAGTGACATCCTGTTACCCATCTGATTTATAATTAGGATACATAATTTGTGTGTGTGTGTTTCTATTTCAGTACTGAAATTTCCCCATGTGGGTTTTGGGGCTCCATTTTGGTGAAAACACGAATCGACCTCACTGCCTACCCCAAAAAAACAAAACATGTTGTAAGAGTAGAGTAATAGGGAGCTCCCTTTTAAAGTCAGTGTGCATCTGCCTGAGCGACAAGGACACAACAAACGGCACATAAATAAGCAGTAAAACAAATGTACACACAAAACTCAGGCCCTGGCACAAAACCAAAGTTCTGAATGGACAACCAACCAGGACTTTCCACCAGAGACAGCAGTTGGTGAACAAAGAAGAAGTACTGGGATTTATGTATCTTGTCAGTTACTTTTGACTATTTCATATTGCACAGATTATGTATTAATAATAACAGACTGTAGGATCGTAGTACTGATCCTCGTTATCTCCCTTGACACTTGAAGCTTTTAAAGAGGAAATAGAAAAGAAGAAGATTTTTATCTATGTCATATTCTGTCTCTTTCTCACTAGGATAGCACAGATTCTTAATTCTCTGACTTTGTTATTTCCCCAGGCTCAGTTCTCCCTAGAGAGAAGGATTGAGAGTTTAGACTCCGCGATGGAGGACATCGGAAACTCTGTTTCTCATGTTGAAAATTTGATCAAAGATTTTAATAAATTGGAAGAGGAATCTCAAGTAAGTTTTATGTATGTTTTACAGATGTGGGTTATTATCCCACACCAATATGGGACACCATTTTTCGTTATTTGAAAGCCCCACCCCGGGTTTTGTCAGTGGCATATAATATATAACCCAACAGTTAAAAGGGGTTTCTGGGACTTGTACTCAGGTGATTCTCATCAGCATGTGGGCACTTTGTGCCACAGGGTGTATATCACTCATCATGCAGTCCTGGTAGGGTTTAAGGTCAGCCAGTCAGTTATGTTTTTGCAGAAATTGTCTGTCTTTAAGAATTCTATACAAAGAAATCATCACACACTGAACAGTTATTACAACTGAACACTTTTCTTCTTTTTCTGTTGTCAGTATTTGCTATGTACCACTATGTTTCACAATGAGTTAAGGATAGTTAGCCAAACAAAGGTGCACAGTCGTTTGTATGAAAGAGTTAACAGGGCTGATTACACACTTGCATTCACAAGTCAACATATGTTATGTAATCACAATCGACATCACTGCACTTTCGGCAAAACCATGTGTGCTCATTGCTCCGATGCAGCAGAAGCTCCAAGGTAAAAGTAAAGATCCCTTTTCTCATCTTTAGGCACACTGGGCATGTTTGAAAAGTATCCATATTTTAATCGGCACTAGGTGGGAAATGTGGTCAGCATTACGCCGACCACCTTTACTTCCCCAGGACACACATCCTTATACTTATTTTAAACTAGTCACAGATGCCCACTCCAAGGTACTTCTAATTGTTTCTAAAAATCAATTATTGCCAACTAACACACAGCTGAGAGAGAAATGGCAAGAATAAAACACACTCAGCACCATAATCCCTGGTTTCTACTATGTTTGTTAAACAGATGACATCCTAGCACACTATTTAATCTTTCCTCACATCCAGCTCATTGTTTTTTTGTTTTGTTTTTTCTACCTGCTCCAACAAGAATTTACTAAATAATTGACACAGTTGCCATCTGCTATCATTTATAACTGTAAACTGATAATGAACCCATATTTAAACTATCAGCGAAATATTTCATGAAATAAATTGAATTTTGCTCAGTTAATACATTCTAACCAATGAGCTAAACAAATATGAAATAAATGACAATAAAAGACGGCTGACCACATGTCCATCACTTAAACAAACATGAACAGCAACAGTCAATGGGTTTAGGTTTATATAATGACCATGATCAACATCATGGCACAAGGGTGGTAACCCATAAGTGCTCCATTCTACTTCGATTTAGGCCTGAGCATGAAGAATCTCAGTGCAGGGCATTAACTCCGTTGCACCGGCGAGGATCCTGAAATTCTTTAGATCGATTTTTAACTCTAAATTTTGCCTGGGCATCACTGCTAGGCTACTCTTTTTCGATTTCCAACTGCCAAGTGATTTTTTACGTACGCAAGAAAGAATACACACAGGCATCTGATTTCACTATCCAGAGACCATGGGATATTACTAGAAGTCTATGTGGAAAAATCCCAGCCCTTATCGTGGCTTGAACTTGGGACCTCCAGCACTCGAGGCGAACACCATACCTCAAGATCACTCAGCTCCCTAAAGTCAGTGAATTGTGGTTGACTGCACAAATTCTTCCTTTTCTGAGTTCACTGTTATTAAGGCAGTTAGCACATTCATTTGTTGTTTACAGCCAGGCTGTGATATTTGCACCTTCCAGGCTAACACACCCTTAATAAGTGACCTTTTATAACATGCCTTTTTAGAGGCATGCATGCCTGCACACCAATCAGCTGATTGAGTAAAGTCTAGAACTGTGGTCTCCAACCTTTTTTCAGGTCGTGCCCCCTCCCCAAGTATATGACAAGCCCCCACCCCTCCCTGTGAGTATAAGGCAAAATCCCCAGGTGCATTTTAGTATATGGCGAAACCTATAAGGCACCCCCCTGCTCTTTTAGCACAACAAAATGTGATTAAAAAGAGAACAATAGATTCCATAACAGTGGAAACAGAAAGTAAGGAGATCTTAATCTATAACTAAATGCGTGTGTTATCATATTAGTTAGGCCCCCGTGTGGGTTCCGGGGCCCCATTGTAGGGGAAAACAAGAATAGACCCACTGCCTCCCCAAAAGCATGTCGTAAGAGTCGACTAATTGGGGAGCTTCCTTTGAAGTCGGAGTGCATCTGCCGGAGAGGCAAGGAACCAACAGTCTGTATTCAAGAGAATGAGATTTGTAAAACTGATGCACACGCAACACTCAGGTTCTGGAGCAGGACTGCAGTTCAGTAGTGGACGAACAACCAGAACTTTCCGCCAGAGTGTACAGCTGGTGAACGTGAAGAAGAAGAATATTAGTTAGATTTTTAACAGTAAATGCACAAACAGCTTATTTGGCTATCCTCTGAATAACGGGCACATATTATGGCGGCCAAAAACACTCTCTGACAGGGCCTCTGTCACTTTTAAATTGTGCATTTCCGGCAACTATCGCCACTGCCGAGAGTGTCTCCCACGTGGCTGCGTGCGACGTGGAGCGGGGCTAAACTAGATGGCTGGGACTCACGAGCAAATAAAATGAAGGAAGCTGCAGGAGATGCTGTAGCTGCTGCTCCTGAGTCCCAGCCATCTAGTTTAGCCCTGCTCAACGCCGCGCGTAGGAGATACAGAAGTGCGCAATTTAAGTGGCCTGAAGTACACAATTTATATGTGACTGAGGCCTTGTTAGGGTGTGTTTTTGGCTGCCATAATATGTGCCCCTTATTCAGAGGATAGCTGC
The DNA here is from genome assembly GCA_905116865.2 of Candidula unifasciata. NCBI lineage: Eukaryota > Metazoa > Mollusca > Gastropoda > Stylommatophora > Geomitridae > Candidula > Candidula unifasciata. The sequence goes on from CAJHNH020000767.1 coordinate 214,936, forward strand.
TTATTCTAGTCTGTTTTACAGCAGCCGGTGAAGAGTTCCAATTGTGATGGTGCCATAAGCAGTTTAACTGTATAATCTGTCTTGCCTTTCCTCTGAGTGAAGAGGGTCTACTACATTTCCTGGTCATTCTTGGCTGCACCATTCTCTCCAGAATCTAGCTTGTCATGCATAATCTCACCACCCATTGATGCCAAACCAGCCAGTCTGTCTGCCTGTTTATTTTCCAGCACTCATGTTGACATGCACGTGTGGGACTAGCCCTGTTAACTCTCTCAGTTCCAGGCAGGTCATTCTGTAACATGTTCTTTCAAAAGAAATGTGTGCCATCACCACAGTGAGGGTTGGCTACAGTGTTTCCACTGTTGTCTTTGGGAATATTGTGTGGGAGAGGAAACAAGTCAACACAAAACCAGTTCTGAATTACAAAGACAACACATCAAATGTTCTGCCCATTTTAGAGAGAATGCTGTGAGACTTTGTGGCAAATACTGACGCCATACCATACAAGGCATACACAAAAAGAAGAGGAAGACGTAGAGAACAGGGTAGACCAAAAACAGGATTGAGAGATAACATCAAAGAAACTTTACAGCAGCACAATGCAGCTCAAAGAATAACAAACAGAACCCTACATCTCCCTTCACACCTGAAGTAGTAAAAGAGGAAGCAACAAAGAAGTAGAAGACGGATGATGACGATTATGGTGCTAATAATAATAAAAGGACGAAAAAGAAGAAAAAAATGAAGAAGAGGAAGAAGACGAACAAGATGAAGATTAAGAAGAAGTAGAGGGAGAAGAAGAGGGAGAAGTAGAAGAAGAAGTAGATGAAGAAGGTGAAGAAGAAAAAGAAGAAGAAGAAAAAGAAGAAGAAGAAGAAGAAGAAGAAGAAGACGAAGAAGAGGATTCCCGCTTGTCTACGAAAGTATCTGCTAGGGGACTACCATTATTGCTCAAATTGTTTTAAAGGCCTCAAGGGAAAGTTTTTGGGCCACACACCCTAAAAGAGCACATAGCACCTGTTTGATCATAAGGGTACCCGAATGGGTGCTGGGATGCTATTGGTAAAGGGGTGGGGGGGGGGGCGCGCGCGCAAAGGGACTAATTAGGAATGCTGCTGAAATCGGATGTGTTATGCTGAAAGACGCAGATATTACAGCATTTCTTTACGCAACAGCACAGCATGCCAGCCACATTTCTAAGTGCAAACACACAAGATGTTCCCAAACGAAGAGATCAAATACTGGATATGGTTGTTTGTTGTGAAACTAGAGGCATCTTGTCTTTTGTTAGACTGGGGATTTTCCGGGTGTGTTGACAGGGATTTCCTGGAGATTATCTGTGCATGAAATGGACCGTACACATGTTAACAGAGAGTTGCTTGTGGCATCTCAGCTGCGTCAAAATAGCCGCCCCTCCCCACCCCCATTTCCACTCTTTTCTTCTTTATTTTCCCATGTAAATGCGTAGTATCAGGTCCTTTTCAGAACGTCGCTCTCATCGTGGTCTGCCTGAAAGAAACACGGTCTTTCGCCAGCTCTCCCGGCCGTCACGTGCACTTTCATATTCATGGAGTCACTTATATCCTGCGCCCATCTTTTTGTTGCTTGTTGTCAGCTCCTTCTTCCTGGTACCATACCATTTGCTGTTACACCCCCCCCCCCCCATTCCTTTTCTAGACAAAGGCTCTTGACATGAGTAAATTATCTTGGTGTTCAAAACTTGTGAAATGTCAGCATTTTTTCTTTCCTTTGTCCGTTGAAATTCTGATAATCTGCCTATACAATGTCAGCTCAAAAAGCCCCTATTTTCTTTCTTAAGGACTGGGAGATAGTCCACAGTTTAAAGCCTTTTGATATTAACGTTTCAAAATAATCTAATCTATTTTGATCGCGGATCAGGTCTGTGTTCGTGTTTCACCCTATCCATGCAGCTAGGCCGTCCCGATATATCTCTTAGCCTTCCTCTTGCTTTCTCTCCATCAATCATGGCAGTTGTTATTATGTTCTGGTGTCACTTCCTTCTCACATGTCCAAAAAAACACCGACTGACTATGTTTTTTTTTTTTAATTAAGTATACAGCTGTCTTTGGTCTTGAGGACGACTGTCTGCTTTGTGTTTCTACCATTCCATGAAGGGGGCCGCGTTAGCGCAGTCGATAGGAGACTCGCTTTCAAATCCAGCTGCAACTCGCTGCAGCCCGCGGCTGGTGTTCGAAACCGGGCGGTTCCCGGGGTTCACACAGCCTCTAGAAAATGGGTACCAGAGTTAGAGCTCTGGGGTAAATGGAGGAACATCGCTGTAGCTACGGAGTTGCGTACGGACGGCGACACAGGCGGACAGTTTCTTATCAGCTGTCCGTTTTGGTGGCAGAGCACTAAGGGTTTATAACCGTGTGCAATGACGCCAGTTCACATCTCCTGACTTTACCTTTACCTTTATACCATTCCACGAAACTGCTTTCTTCTCAAAATCCAAATCATTGTGAGGACACGTTATTTCACGTTGACCGCTGTCTGTCTGTCTGTCCGTCCGTCCGTCCGTCCGTCCGTCCGTCCGTCATTCCGTCCGTCCGTCCGTCCGTCTGTCTGTCCGTCCGTCCGTCTGTCTGTCTGTCTGTCTGTCTGTCTGTCTGTCTGTCTGTCCGTCCGTCCGTCCGTCCGTCCGTCCGTCCGTCCGTCTGTCCGTCCGTCCGTCCGTCCGTCCGTCTGTCTGTCTGTCTGTCTGTCTGTATGTCTGTCTGTCTGTCTGTCTGTCTGTCTGTCTGTCTGTCTGTCTGTCTGTCTGTCTGTCTGTCTGTCTGTCTGTCTGTCTGTCTGTCTGTCTGTCTGTCTGTCTCACTGCAGTTGACGTCTTCTTATTGGTATCTTTTGCATCTTGCTAAAAGCAGCTGATCCCATGACGATTCTTCTTCTAATTTATTCAAAGCATCTTGCATCATCAGACTGTTCCAAGATAGCTGTATACTGCCCCCACCCTACCACACTCCCACTTACCGCCTCAGGAATAAAAGTTCCGGTAATTATTTTTGAGTGTCTTAAAAAAAAGGTGCTGGTACTCATTATAAAGTGTCTATTACAGTAGACCGAAAAAAAGGTGCTGGTACTCATTATAAAGTGTCTATTACAGTAGACCGAAAAAAAAGGAGGGGGAAAAAACCCACGAGAACCCAAATACTGAAAATCAAAGATTGTCAACTAGCTGGCTGCGGGCGTATAGAACCGTGGGTTTAGTCGATCAGCGGTAATAATCTGTCAGAAATGGCTGAAATGTTTCAGTTTGATAAACACATTAATAGTTGCTGATCTGCACTCACATAAACAAGTAGAGATAAGAGATCACACTTCTTATTCTTAACTGCAACCATTACTTTATCAATGTGTATAGAGAGACGTAACGATCTTCTCTGGGCTCTTTCCAGAGCAACGTAAAATTTGGTTCTTGATGTCGTCGTTCCATTTCTGTGTGATCATCCTCATGTTCTGTATAAATTATGCTTCTTCAGCATGGCTCTGTGTTGCAGCTGGTACCAGGGTATTATCGTCAGATGGGCAGACCATCTCATATATTACCATTTAATTATTATAGAATACCGTTACCAATGCTTTGTTTTCTGGGGGTACATCATAATGGAACCTTATTTTGTTTTTGTTTTTGTTTTAGCGTCAATTTTTTTTTAAAGTGCTACAGAAGTAGGTAACTAACAACGATTGTTTGAAAGAAGCTAATGAAAGTATATCTCTATCTATACAACATTAAGAAGGAGACAATCACTGTTCTTTGGCCCCATAATGAGAAGAGAGACATTGGAAAACATCATGACAACTGGAAAGATCAGTGGAAAGAAACGTAGAGGCAGACCAAGAGAGATGATGCTGGATGGGCTGAAATGATGGCATGGAAGGATATCATCAAGAGAGCTGTTCCAGGCTAACAGGGATAGTGATCTGTGGAGATGCATGATCGCCTACGCCAACTGGCAGGGCACATGATGACGACAGTAGTAGACACTTCGTGGTAAAATATCGCATTTTTTTTTAGACACTTGGTAATGAGTACCGGCACCTTTTATTTCTACAAAAGAAAAAAAAAACAATCACCTGAAAGTTACCATACCAGGAAAGAAACTTGTCGCCTCGAGCAGTACAAGTTAATTTTTTATTTTATTTTACTGTTTCTGTAGCCTGTAGATTTCCTCGGCTATTTCTTTCTGCGAATTATTCGATACCGTTAACAGATAATGGCTAATGCATGCACATACTGAAACCATTTCAGAGGCGACTAAAAACAAAGCTTCAGGCTGTATAGATAATCGAACCGGCAAACTTGATTCAGATCACATGGGACAGGGAGATCCAGAACAAACCGTGCTTTTCACGAGAAAGCAATAACGGTTCGAAGCTTCAATGAAAGGACACGTATTCAAGTTGATCAGCATTATTTCTTTGTGAGTTCGTTAATATGCGGAGATATTTGTCAGCTGGGGTGTAACGCCATTGCATGGGACAAATACATATATATGTTACCTTAGGTTTATGAAGTGGTTTTACCCCCTCTCCCCCACCTCTCTCTCTCTGTTTCTCTCTCTTTCTCTCTCTTACTTTTACATACATTTTCTACCTACCCACTTTCTTTATAATAATTTTTTTTTCTACGTCACCTCCCCCCCCCCCCCCATCCCCATGATGATTGATGAAACGTTTCTTCTTCTTCTTCTTCTTCTTCTTCTTCTTCTTCTTCTTCTTCTTCTTCTTCTTCTTCTTCTTCTTCTTCTTCTTCTTCTTCTTCTTCTTTCTTCTTCTTCTTCTTCTTCTTCTTCTTCTTCTTCTTCTTCTTCTTCTTCTTCTTCTTCTTCTTCTTCTTCTTCCTTCTTCTTCTTCTTCTTCTTCTTCTTCTTCTTCTCTTCTTCTTCTTCTTTTTCTTCTTCTTTCTTCTTCTTCTTCTTCTTCTTCTTCTTCTTCTTTTCTTCTTCTTGTTCTTTTCTCTTCTTCTCTTCTTCTTTTCTTCTTCTTCTTCTTCTTCTTTCTTCTTCTTCTTTCTTCTTCTTCTTCTTCTTCTTCTTCTTCTTCTTCTTCTTCTTCTTCTTCTTCTTCTTCTCTCCCCCCCCCCCCCCCCCCCCCCCTTCTTCTTCCTCATCCTGCTCCTTTTCAACGTACTTATTTTTTTCAATTTCGGACAAATTTGTTACTATTTGACGCTTGCCGAGCAGAACTGATTTTTGTACCACGCCCAGTGTTTTGATACGTTTTAGAAATGTTGTGTCAAGATTGTTAACTTTGGCATGCATTGTTCTGAATTTTAAAAAGTTATTGTATTTGTACTTAAAGAAACATGTTGCAGTGGATTGAAATGTACCATTAGACATGATTGGCCAAGTGCGCCTTTGTTTCCATTTCACAGCCTCGCTTAGAGTCCCCGTCCACAACCGGCACTCGGTTCTCTTTCATGTCTTTTGTCGAAGTAACATTTCAGTTTATTTGATGCTCAAGATTTTCTGATTCTGTTTTGTTTTGAAGTATTCTCTGGTATTTTGTTAATACGTTTACAATTATTTCAATCTCCAATAGAGCAAGCATAAAAATATACGCGTGAGCTTAGATAGTGGTGATAATGATAAAGATAAAACTTCTAAGGGGAAAACATGTTAGCAGCTACTTACGAAAAATTACCATTAAAGTTGATTACACATGAATAAAAACAATGTTCGAAATGGTTTGTTGTCAGTAAGTACTGGGGATCTTTTTATGGAACAATCAACACTCAGTTGGTGTTGTGGTCAACACCACGCCGGCCGCCTTTACCCCAAATGCCATTTCCTGATACCCATTTGAGGTTGGATGACTTGGAAGCCAAGGAGAGATATAAAAACGCGTCGCTGTGGTTTGGAACCCGAAGCCTTCCAGCTGGCTGGGAAAACAAACTCTTCACTGATGCGGCTCCCCGCAATGGAGTGTGCATAGAAGTTATTCTTTTTATTGCGCAAGGCCAGACAGATCCGTGTTACATGGCATTTTTGGAATTCATATAATGTTTTCAGGCTGCGTTATATTACAGTAATAGACAACAAGAAATGTGAGGCCAGTTTGTCTTCATCTCGTTAGCCATTCAGAATAAATGCCATGTATTGTTTTTTAGATCAACATGGCACAGAATAGATTAAATATCGTCGGCGTCCCTAACAACGGGGCAATGTTTTAATGTTTACCCATGTCAGCCTGAAAAACTGAAGATCAATTGATTGGGTTTGAAAAGTTTTGCCCAGTTCTGGTTTTTATTTCATTGATTGGCTGGAGTCTGTAAAATCCTACACTTTTCTTCCTAAATGATTTTAATTTTATGTAATGTAGCTGTGACCACACTCATAGTTTTTAAAAACCGCCATCACCACAGTGTTTTATCTTTTTTCGCTGTCTCCCTTCATGATCTTTGTACCTCTATCACGGTACCTCTTCGCTTGGATGTGGTTACTTCCCAAGGCTCAGAGAAATAAAAGCAAAAAAATGAAAGACAACAAGAAGGCAAGAAAATGAAACGAAGAAGAAATTATAAAGAAAAGGAGAGAAACACACATATAGATTAGGTTGGGGAAGGAAAAGAGGGGGGGGGGGATAGTGAAGAAGAAGATGAAGAAGAAGAGGAGGAGGAAGAGGCGGGTGAGAAGCGGTGTATGTGTGTAATGGGAGAGGGTTCTCCGATAAGCATAACAAGGGCGTTGACTGACTTGACTGTGTCCCACCATTATCTAGCTTTAAAAAGACATAATCGCCTATATCCACGTCTATAAGTGCAAAAACGAATAGCCTTCAATGTATTTCTGTTATTTCTCTACATTTTCAGGGGAACAGGTGGCATCTTTATTTGAATTACGGGGGAAAACGATTTTCCTCAATCAATATTTCGATCGCTTTGAGATTAAATGCAATCGATTTTCCAGTGTAAACATATGTGCCCATGCTCTCACTATTGACAGACACTCACCGGCAATATTTTTTGTTCTTTTCATGTGTTTGCCGCTACCTAGTCTTCTAGTAACGGCGCTTTTCTTCACCTTCAATGGGCATATAGGGCTAGACCATATTTCATAGACCAGTCAGCACTTGGTTTGTGATGTTGTCGCTTTTACTTCGCCTTTACTTGCCAGGACTTTACCTGGTATCCATTTAAAGGTGGGTCGACCTGCGAGCCAAAGTCATTTTTGAAAAAAACAAAACCCCCCCTCCCCCCCCCCCCCCAGCTCCGTCAGTACTTGAACCCACGACCTTCCGATCCGCCGCCGAGCGTCTATTCGTTACACCACGGCGGCTCCCCATTCTTCTAGTAAAAGGAATTTGACGCCAGAGACACATCGGCGAATGATTCTGCAATCATATTTTTAAAACCCACTGGCACTCAGTTTTGTGATGTTGTAAACATTGCACCGACCGCAGTTACTTTCAGTGCATACTTACCTGGCACGGTTATTATGCCAGTTATCCCCTTGTAGGATGCAATTTTTTCGTTATTTTGAAACCCCACCATGGCTCCTGCCAGGGGCAGCAAAATAGCCCGGCCATAAATATGGTCTAATGGCTGAACGCGGTTTCCGAGACCTCTTCCCGGGTGATTATCATCCACATGGTGGCAGTTTGTGTCATCGGTATCGATTGTGTGATGTCCTGGTGGCGTAAAATGTACAACAACAACAACAACAACAACAACAACAACTACTACTACTACTACTACTACTACTACTACTACTACTACTACTACTACTACTACTACTACTACTACTACTACTACTACTACTACTACTACTACTACTACTATTACTACTACTACTACTACTACTACCAAGTTACTTCTCTGGACATTACCTGGCAACCTTTTATCGGGCTGGGTTTACTTAGAAGTCAATGTTAGATTGTAAAGAAATTAACAAAAAAAAAAAAAAAAAAAAAAAACTTTGACTAGCATTGCTTCTCAACCCTATTGTTAAGGTTTATGACAGGGACCACTTGAATTCATTAGTAAACTTTTCAGTTTGATTTTTATTCTTGTTATCCCATCTCCGATCTTCTCCCGTCTCCTACTTCCCCATCCTCCTCCTCTTTCGCTCCTCATGCTTGTTCTTATTCTTTTTTTTTTAAATTCTTTCGGTTCATTATCACTTCTTCTTCTTCTTTTTCTTCTTCTTCTTTTTCTTTGTGCTTTTTCTTTTTTTTTTCTTTCTCTTTTTTGATATTTATAATATGCATATTATCATATGAATATAACATGCTTATTGATAAAATACAGCTGCAGTGGGAAAGAAAAGACGGGTGTTTGGAAGGTCTAAATGTAAGACGGGCCTGCGTGCCCAATTTGTGACCCTTTGAAAATAAATTTCTTCGTTCGTTCGTTCTTCTGCTTCTTCCTCTTCTTCTTTATCATCATCATCATCATCATCTTTTTCTTCTCTTCATCTTCTTCTTCTTCTTCTTTGTCTTATTCTTCTTTATAATCATCATCTTCTTTTTCTCCTCCTCTTTTTTATTTTATTGTTTTCTCCCCCACCCCATCCATCTGCACTTTTCTTTGTTAAGTAGAAAGTATCCACACCCGTCCCATGTATGCAGCTTGAAACCTGTCTTTTATTTCTGTCATCACCGAGGACTGGTTTGGAGAACGCCATCCCGTCACTTAAAACGTTCTGCTATCATGTCCTCGCTTACTTAATATCTAATTGGTACAAATATCATTCTGTGTTGTAAGCAGATGTCAGCACATGTAGTTATTTGGATTACACACAATCCGACCAGTACTATGGGCACTCCCAACGGGCACACTAAAATATGTGTTGCAGTTACAACAGCGACGTAACTTTTACCGGCGTCCTTACGTTTTCTAAAGTTGTATCGAATATAAATGTAACACAAAGTTGATAGCACCACTACACGCTTATGGCTTACGGATAAGTGCTATTGACTTCTCCATGCTTTAAGCAATAACGCGCCCATACACATAATTCACCGCACATATGTACACAGAAGAAACACACACGCATGCACACTTTATTTATTGAAAAACCGGCCGCGTCAGACCCGTTTAAGCGGCTTTCAAACATCTTAAGCTGCATTAGTGTTACAACCAGGGGCTAGCTGCAGACGCCATTCGTCTGATTGTCTTAGCTTGTGCTCGCAAGGTACCCGTGACAATTAAGCCGTTAGTGTGGCCATTTCTGGGGATTTCTTAGGGCGATTTTGGATAGATCATGCCGCGCACACAATTTTAGTTTTCTAATACCAGCTTCGATTTGATAGTTGTCTGTAATGGATGTGTGCTTAGTTTTTATTACTGTGCCGAACTGTTTGTTTCGTGTTGGAGTTCTTGAGGACGTAATGCAGATATAGCTTAGCACATTATTGTCCTGGAAGCACGTTTATAGGTATGATTGTGTACTCGTTGTCTTTTCGTGGTGCTACTACTACTATCGCCACCACCACAATGCTTTTATTTCCGTTTACGACATCTGTATCGAAGATGATGACAACAGCAAAAGCAGCAGCAGCAACAACATATACTACTACCACCACCACTATCACCGCTTCTGCCAACACTACTACTACTACTACTACTACTACTACTACTACTACTACTACTACTACTACTACTACTACTACTACTACTACTACTACAATCACTATCACCGCTTCTACCACCAACACTACTACTATCGCCGCGTCTACCACCACCACCATTACTACTACTAACATCACCACCACTATCACCGCTTCTATCACCACCACCACTACTACTCCAACCACCACCACTACTACTCCAGCCACCATCACTACTACAGCTACCACCACCACCACCACTACTACAGCTACCACCACCACCACTACTACTCCAACCACCACCACTACTATCACCTCTTCTACCACTACCACTATCATCGCTTCTACCACCACAACCATCCCTGCTGCCAAACCTTCTTCTAGAATGACTACGTTTCCTTTTGTTTATCCAAACATAATGATGTTTTTATTGACACACACATACACACACACACACATACATACATATATATATATATATATATATATATATATATATATATATATATATATATATATATATGTGTGTGTGTGTGTGTGTGTGTGTGTGTATAAATATATATATATATATACATCTATATGTTCGACTCTATATTGCGTAGCGTTGGCAGTCGTGTCTGTTCACAGCTGTCTGTCCTTGTAAATATATATTTGGACCATGTGCAACTAAAGTGCAGACTTGATGTGTCCTAATGATAGGAGAAGATACAATCAGACATGAGGTCATTGGGGAAACAGTCGGCACAGAACCAATTCTAAATTACGTCATTTATTCTCATACTTTTGAAAACAGCAAGCTTTCTTACTCAGAGGGGATGCGCCTGCGACGGGGTACCATCCAAGGCATACACAAGAAGAGGGGCGGGACATATAGAACAAGTTAGACCAAGTACGAGAAGGAATGATAGATCGGAGAAGCTCTACAGCAGCACGATGGTGGAGGCTGCCAGAAGAACAAGTTAGACTAAGTACGAGAAGGAATGATAGATCGGAGAAGCTCTACAACAGCACGATGGTGGAGGCTGCCAGAAGAACAAGTTAGACCAAGTACGAGAAGGAATGATAGATCGGAGAAGCTCTACAGCAGCACGATGGTGGAGGCTGCCAGAAGAACAAGTTAGACCAAGTACGAGAAGGAATGATAGATCGGAGAAGCTCTACAACAGCACGATGGTGGAGGCTGCCAGAAGAACAAGTTAGAACAAGTACGAGAAGGAATGATAGATCGGAGAAGCTCTACAGCAGCACGATGGTGGAGGCTGCCAGAAGAACAAGTTAGACCAAGTACGAGAAGGAATGATAGATCGGAGAAGCTCTACAACAGCACGATGGTGGAGGCTGCCAGAAGAACAAGTTAGACCAAGTACGAGAAGGAATGATAGATCGGAGAAGCTCTACAACAGCACGATGGTGGAGGCTGCCAGAAGAACAAGTTAGACCAAGTACGAGAAGGAATGATAGATCGGAGAAGCTCTACAACAGCACGATGGTGGAGGCTGCCAGAAGAACAAGTTAGACCAAGTACGAGAAGGAATGATAGATCGGAGAAGCTCTACAACAGCACGATGGTGGAGGCTGCCAGAAGAACAAGAAGAGGGGCGGGACATATAGAAAAAGTTAGACCAAGTACGAGAATGAATGATAGATCGGAGAAGCTCTACAGCAGCACGATGGTGGAGGCTGCCAGAAGAACAAGAAGAGGGGCGGGACATATAGAACAAGTTAGACCAAGTACGAGAAGGAATGATAGATCGGAGAAGCTCTACAACAGCACGATGGTGGAGGCTGCCAGGAGAACAAGAAGAGGGGCGGGACATATAGAACAAGTTAGACCAAGTACGAGAAGGAATGATAGATCGGAGAAGCTCTACAACAGCACGATGGTGGAGGCTGCCAGAAGAACAAGAAGAGGGGCGGGACATATAGAACAAGTTAGACCAAGTACGAGAAGGAATGATAGATCGGAGAAGCTCTACAACAGCACGATGGTGGAGGCTGAAAGAAGAACAAGAAGAACACCCCAATGTCTCCCTCTTCTCCATGTAAGTTCCGGGGCGCCATTCTAAAAAAGGGGGGAAAAAGGGGGTGGGGGGAGAGAGATTATGCTTACTGCCTGCCTTAAAAGCATATCGTACAAGGCGGTTAACAGGGGAGTTTAGTTCGCGGTCGGAATTCATCTACCTAAGAGGCGAGGAACCAGCATTTCGCATACATGTAGCCAGATCTGTAAAATGGTTGTGCACGCAAAAGTCTGGTTCTGGAAAAAGACCAGCCTGGAAATGAACGAACAAATGGAAGTTTCTGCCAGGGTTTACAGCCGGTGAACGAACAAATGGAAGTTTCTGCCAGGGTTTACAGCCGGTGAACGAACAAATGGAAGTTTCTGCCAGGGTTTACAGCCGGTGAACGCTAATAATAATAATAAGAAATCTCCTTCAGTGCCCCAAACTGTAAAAGAGGCAGTGAAGAAGAGGTGATTAAGGGATGGAAAGGGAGTAGGAGAGAAAGTAGATCAAGTGGCTTCGGGAATACCAGTAGGGAAATACCGGCGTTACAAACGCACGATAAAGGTATGAATCATTTATGTCTCCTTTGAGCACTAGTTGTGAGGTGTTGTACTTCACGTATTCTGATACCACTAGGTGGCGGAAGGAACAGCCGTCACGAAGTTAAGATCGATCTTAAATTAGTGTAACATATATGAGTAAGTAGCGCAAAGGAATACAGGCACAGTTTCCGTCAGTATTTTGTTTTCTTTCTTTTATTTCTCTTCTGTATTACCTTGCCTATTAAAAACAGTTAATACTTTATACATGAACGCTTTCAATTTTTCATAGTAAAACAAATTGGGTCTAAAGAGATATAGATTAACCCCCCCCCCCCCCACCAAACCTTCCCCCGAAACTGGATGGACTGGAGTACATGCAGCATATAGACGCTCGCCTGCGGATCGGAAGGTCGTGGGTTCGGGTCCTAACGGAGCTGGACTTTTTTTTTTAAACGACCCTGACTTCTAGGTCGATACAGCCTTGAGTGGGTACCAGGTGTAGTGTGGGAAGTAATGGCGGCTGGCATGACGCTGACCAAATCAGCCAACACGTGCGGATTGGTCTATAAGATATACGTGTAGTGCAATATGCACACTACACCTGAAGGTGTGAAAAAGGGCGCGCGCACACAGACAACCACACACACACACAACCACACACACACACACAGAGAGAGAGAGAGAGAGAGAGAGAGAGAGAGAGAGAGAGAGAGAGTAAGTAGTAACAATAAGTGCGTGGTAAATTATTTTAGTACAGTAAAAGTAATGCACCCTTTTCCTCGCCTCCACACAAATTAGGTATACAAGACTGGACCTGTATTGTTTCAGAGACTAACCAACAATCGGTGGTCAACATCACAGCGGACGCCTTTATTTCCCAGGACTTTACCTGGTACCCATTTAAGACGGAGTCGACCTGCTAGTTAAGGTCATTTAAAAATAAAAGTCCGGCTCCTTCCCGGATCTTCGGATGGTCTGACGAGCACCTAGCCTCGTCACCACGGCACCTCCCTGTTGGGTGCAGAAAGAATTGATATCTTACAAACGAAACGTTCGATTGGTTTTTGTAAATATATTTGATATATTCATCTTCCCATAGCCTTAAAAGGTGTATTTGATTTAGAGAACGACTTTATTTGTTGAGGAAGCCGCTGTGGTCTAGCGGCTAGAGGCTCACCTGCAGATCGGAAGGTCGTGGGGTCGTGCCCAGATGGGGGCCATACTTTTTTGTTGTTGAAAAAAACCTTGTCTCTCAGGTCGAACCAGCCTTAAGTAGGTATCAGGTACAGTTCTGTGAAGTAAAGGCGGCCGGCGTAATGCTGGCCACATCACCCATCAAGTGCCGTTTGGTGTATAAAATATAGGTCTAGCCCTGTATACCCAGTACACCTGAAGGCGTGGAAAGAGGTCCTTTATATACGTACTTAATTTGTTGAGCAACCTCGTGATGTGAAAACTTTCGTGTGATTTCAAAGTGTCTTTTGGTTTGTGAAGCTGCCTGGAGGAATTTGATTTAAAATGAACTTTTAGATCAAAGCAAAGTTTCCCTGTTGTAAGTTTGAACAAAGAAGACATAAACAATAGATTGCACAATTCATTGCCTAGCATATTTCGCTGTATCGCTTCGAGTGCATACTATGGTCACTATTGATTAAAATAAAGCAACTGAAGCACATTATCGACTACATTAGAAAACTATCTTTTTCACCTGAGAGAAACCAGTAGTCTGCACGCAAATAAGCCAGGTCTCTAAGACGGATGTGCACGCAAAACTCAATGTCTGGAACAAGACCTAAGTCCAGAATTATGCAAACAACCAGAACTTTCCATCGGAGTTTACAGCCGATGAAGGTTAAGAAGAAGTAGAAGCAGAGACGATTCTCAATTTGTCAGACACCAGTTAATGAATGTTTGTATTAGACAATACCTTCATATTCATTGCACGAAATTTGACAGTCAGTCTTCACCACTATCATTCTTGTGTCATTATGTCACATAGGGCTCATAGCCTGTTCATCCATTATGTACTGGGCTGTGCAATCTCTTCAAAGTCATGGATGGAATCCAATCGCACCTTTGGTCTCTCTCATCGACGCTCGTTTTAAGGTTTCTTTTGGATGCCTTCGCTCCCTCATTCCCTTTATTCCAATTTGAGTGGCCTGTTTGGTAATTATCTTCTCATCTCTGCTCAGGAAGTGTCCATATAACACCATCTTTTCTTTTTTATACTCATGCACCTTGTCATCTATTTATCGAATGCAATTTTTCGTTATTTGAAGCCCTACTCTGACTCTCAAGCGGGCTAAGTCGATGCAAACGCTTCGTAATGCCGGGATGCCGGGTTCGATCCCAGCTGCGGGCCATGGGCCTTGCGTTGGTTTCGACAGTGGTATCATGAAAGCCGACCTTCCAGTAAACAATGGCAAACTAATGGACGTAAAACGTAAAAAGAAAAGCCACACAACAGCCAGGGGCTGTTAGGGTTAGTTCTGCAACGTCCTGTAAAAGATACTCAACTAACTCTGGCTCTTGCCGGGGGTTGCAATATAGCCCGGCCATAAATAAGGTCTGATGGCTGAACGGGGTTTCTGGGATCTCTCCATGGGTGATCTTCATCCACATGGTGGCACTTTGTGTCATCTGGTATTATCGCTTGTGTGATATCCTAGTGGGGTAAAAGAAAATAGATAGGGTCATAACACTGTGTTACCCATGGTCATAACCGGTATCGTATTTAACAGTTAGCACAGGCAGTCATGTAACATTCTGTAAGTTATTGATTGAAATTTATTAGCGAAATCCAAAATCGAATCTAAGTTTAAGGTTGTCGTACCCAGTCGATATTATATAATAAGCTTAGCAAAATGACGTTTGACTGATATTAAATGTGAGCGATGTTGCGGGTCGTTCTTGGTTGATTTGCTAAAGTTTGGATTATTAAGTT
>CAJHNH020000767.1:232500-235255 GCA_905116865.2 Candidula unifasciata
GAAAAGTCCCAAAGTAGTTTGAGTCAGTCAGTTGGTTTCAGTCAGTCTAAGTGTGTGGACGGTGGACGAGTGTACATGAGTTGTTCCAGTCCTGTGGATGTGTGGACTGTGTTGTAACAGTTTTAGCAATGTGGTTTTGTTCTGTGGAGCTTGTGTAAACTCTCCAGACGATTGTGGTGCATCATGAGATGGACGTTGGAATTCTATCAGTGTGATTTCTAGAATGGATGGTTGTGCGGTACTTGTATTTTGGGTGGTCGGCACAAGGGCAGCTGTATGGCAGGCTAGTGAATGCTGTGTGTGTTGACCAGCATGGAGTTGTGATGGGGAGGCATTCAAGGCTGATTAATGGGATGTTAGTCAGTGTTACTTCAGTGAGGGGCTGGGGTAGCAAACAGGAGGTCTGGAGTTGTTCACCCAGTGATGCATCTACCTTGAGTCCTAGGGTGGTGGGCTCTTTGAAGAGGAAGGTCAAAAGATTGTCACTGCACATCACATAGAGGGGTGGCTATAGCGCCTACTTTAGGAAACACTGATCTACACCAGTATCATACAATAATTATCATCATCATATTGTTATCATCCATACGATCAGTAGCACTATCATCATCATATTGTCATTATTATTCTCATATTATCATCATGATTCTCCTATTATCATCACATATTTCATCATCACATCAACATCATAGTCATCATCATTGCCATTAAATTACACCATTATATCATCATTGTCATTATATTATCACCATTATCATCATTGTCATTATATTATCACCATTATCATCATCATCTTGTCACTCAGTTTGGAGACTTGAAATTGTCTAGTCGCATCCTTCCCCTGTATAATTTTCATCATCATCATCATCATCATCATCGTCATCATCATCATGATCATCATCATCATCACCATCATCATGTCAGTTGGTTCAGAAACTACGACTGAAACAGTTTATTCACACCTTTCCATTATCTACTTTTCTCATTAACTCTCATCATATTGCGATTTGGCCAATGCTCAACACTCAAGGGAAAGGCGAGACGGATATGCAGTCAGACAGTTACTGGTGCCATCAGCATTGGAACTCTTTGTTTGCTGCTGAAGATGGGGACAGAGCGCTTATGGGAGTTTCCCGAGTGCTATGATGTCTTTTCTTAATTCAACATTTTCATCATATGTCAAATGTCTCTATGCTATTGTGTGCTTGTGCAATGTAGATTTTTTTTTCTTTTAAAGGAAGTCTAGAAATTTAAGTATGTAGGCACATGGACAACATCCGATGGAAGATGTATCACAGAGATCAAGAACAGAATTGGGCTAGGCCAGAACTGCATTTAAAAAACAAACATTTTGGGAAATAAATCCATGTGATTGGAGGTTAGGAAAAGAATTATCTCATGCTACATATAGCCAGTTTTAACATATGGCTGTGAATCATGGACAATTAATAAACAAGCCCAACAATATCTGGAGGCCTCAGAGATGTGGTTTTACAGAAGCATCCTTAGACTTCCTTGGACATCTAAAAAGAGCAACCCAGATGTTTTGAAAGAGGTGAAGGCTCAATTACAACTTATCACAAACAACAGAAAGAGACATCATAATTTGTTGGTCATGTTATGAGAAGAGGAAAACTGGAACATGCTATGACCACTGGAAAGATCTGTGGAAAGAGAGACAGAGGAAGACAGCGTAAGAAGATTCTTGACAGCCTTTTGTCATGGCATGGAGGGTTGTCAACTCACAAACTGATACACACAGTTATGGATCGCAGATTGTGGAGAGGCATGATCACCCACGCCAGTTGGCAAAGCACTTGATGATGATGAAAACTGCAAAGTGATAATGATCACTTTACAATTATATATATTATGTTATAAGACAGTGTTTCCCACATTTTTTACAATGAAAAATTGTCCGCACGCCCTAGCCAAAGTAAAAGTATGACTTTTCGTATGTAAAAGATAGAAAAAAAAACCTTTTGTATCTTTGAATATTTCGTGAAGTCCAGATTGTTTGTTGTTGTTGTTGTTGTTGTTGTTGTTGTTGTTGTTGTTGCTGTTGTTGTTGTTGTTGTTGTTGTTGTTGTTGTTGTTGTTGTTGTTGTTGTTGTTGTTGTTCTTCTTCTTCTTCTTCTTCTTCTTCTTCTTCTTCTTCTTCTTCTTCTTCTTCTTCTTCTTCTTCTTCTTCTTCTTCTTCTTCTTCTTCTTCTTCTTCTTCTTCTTCTTCTTCTTCTTCTTCTTCTTCTTCTTCTTGTTCTTCTGCTGCTGCTGCTGCTGCTGCTGCTGCTACTGCTGCTGCTGCTCCTGCTCCTGCTCCTTCTTCTTTTTCTTCTTCTTCTTCTTTTTCTTCTTCTTCTTCTTTTTCTTCTTCTTCTTCTTTTTCTTCTTCTTCTTCTCTTTCTTCTTCTTCTTCTTCTTCTTTTCTTCTTCTTCTCCTCCTCCTCCTCCTCCTTCCCAGGGCGCTACATGGTTTGGGAATCACTGTTATAAGAAATCAGCAACTTATTATGTAATCTCATATTTATTCTTTATTCAGTAAAATGTTTAAGTCATTACCATAACTTTATATTTTTTTTACAGTATGGTACACTGTAATGTACAAAGATAATGCATACAGATAAAACTACTGTGGAGAAATAAATATATTTTATTGAGGAAAGATTGGAGGTTGTGGAAAATTTAGAATATCTTGGGTCATTGATTACCAACACTGGTGATGCAGTGAAGGAAATTAAATGACGACTATCAGTTG
>CAJHNH020000768.1:0-27500 GCA_905116865.2 Candidula unifasciata
CAGACAAACTAACCTTGACACACATTGAACCTTTACGCACACAGGGCCCACATACCGATCTTTAATGTAGGTACAGATATTACAACAGACAGTTTACTTCCCGCTGCGTGGCCACCTGTTACCTGAACTCTTTGACCGAACGAGCTTTACAGTCGCTGCACTCTCCAGTCCGTTCCACAGGCAATCCCAGGTGCGCAAACCACACCTCTGCGGGAGACGCTCTTTCCTATCGTCACACTGAGCTACCAGGATGTCAAAGCCTCTGTGTGGCCCAGTGTTCTGACACAAGCCCTAGATGGGTACCAGGTAAAGTTCTTGGAGGTAAAGATATGCTCGTTACGTGTAAAAGCGTGGAAAAGGGTCCTTAGCTATACTTACCTAAAAAACGAAAGGACGCAATGGATCACACAATAAGGTTTAACAAGAATAAAACACGAGACTAAATGTGCATTTCTTATTAAGAGGTATATTTTTTTTTTTAAAATTGTTTCTCTTTCGTGGCGTTATTAACATCGGTGTCTTCATGACTATTGTTAACTTGATATACAGCTTAGATATAACAAAATTTAAGAAGCTGGAATCCTCGTACCAGTTCAGGGCCACTCGTGTGTGAAAAAAAAAGAGGCATACATCTACTGCCCTCTTACAAGCATGTCGTAAAAGTCGACTATTGATTGGTGTTTTTTTTGAATTAAAACCAACAGTCATTCAAACAGGTCGGATCTGTTAAACAGATGTGCATGCAAACCTAAAGTTCTGGAACAAGTCTTAACTCAAGACGTCGACGCGCAACCACAACTTTCTCCAGTTTAAGTTTATAGTCGGTGAACGCGAAATAGAAGAAGAAGATAATTGTTTCATATATTCAAGTAAAATGGTTTGTCAGTTATTCTTAAGGAATTGAATTAATACACGAAAGAGAACCGCAGCCACGAGAATTCGTTCTCACATGTAGGTACCTCCTCAATTACTATTTAGGACTTGAATTATAACAGGAAACAGAACAGGGATAAAGAGGATGGTTCGTACGTTTAAGTGTAAATGTTTCTCACTTGCCATTTAGAACGTGAATTAATACATCAAACAGAACAGTGGATAATACAAGCTTTTACAAATTCAAATTAAGTGGTTTCCTTGCTCACAGTTCAGCATGATCGTCTGTTGAAACCTTATATTAAGGTGAGGTGTTTGGTTTCCTCAGACTAACCTTTTAGAAGTGATTTTAGGTTTTCTACACTGACCTTTCAAATGTGGTTTAACTTTTTCTACAACAACCTGTCAGATGTGGTTTGAGGTTTTATACACAACCTCTCAGATGTGATGTAAGGTTTTCTGCAACGACCTTTCAGATGTAGCTTAAAGTTTTCTACAACGACCATTTAGTAGTGGTTAAAGGTTTTCTACAACAACCTTTCAGATGTGGTTAAAGGTTTTCTACAACAACCTTTTAGATGTGGTTAAAGGTTTTCTACAACAACCTTTCAGATGTGGTTAAAGGTTTTCTACAACAACCTTTCAGATGTGGTTAAAGGTTTTCTACAACAACCTTTTAGATGTGCGTAAAGATTTTCTACAACGACCTTTCAGATGTGGTTAAAGGTTTTCTACAACAACCTTTCAGATGTGGTTAAAGGTTTTCTACAACAACCTTTTAGATGTGGTTAAAGGTTTTCTACAACAACCTTTCAGATGTGGTTAAAGGTTTTCTACAACAACCTTTCAGATGTGGTTAAAGGTTTTCTACAACAACCTTTTAGATGTGCGTAAAGATTTTCTACAACGACCTTTCAGATGTGGTTAAAGGTTTTCTACAAAGACCTTTTAGATGTGGGGAAAGATTTACTACAACGACCTTTCAGATGTGGTTTAAAGCTTTGCACAGCAACCTTTCAGATATGGTTAAAGGTTTTCTACAACGACCTTTTAGATGTGGTTTAAGGTTTTCTACAACGACCTTTCAGATGTAATTTCAGGTTCTTACAAAGACCGTTCAGAAGTGGTTTAAGGTTTACCACAACGACCTTCCAGGTGTGCCCTAAGAGTCTCTCCACTGCTACATTTAGCTTCTATTTGCATCGGATGTTCAAGAGATTTGAACCACTGAACAAGATTGCCTGAAACTGGACAAGGACAAGACAGTGGGCGAGTAGTGGTGAAGTGTACCATTGTCTCGGGCCTCAACAGTGTCAACGCGAGAGGGATTTGAGTGAGGTGGAAATCTTTTATGCCAAGGACTTTTAGTTTTTTTAGAGCCGAAAATGCGGCAGGTGAGATTGTTGAGATTGGGTTCGAATCCAAATATACAAAGTTTAAATTATTAAGATTTTTAAAAGTTGTGTTTGTGATTTTAGTTAGTTTGTTGAATTGCATTCTTAAGGAAGTCAAACTTGGCGGTAAGGACTTTGGTTCTATCACCGTGATTAGGTTGTTAGACAAGCGTAAATATTCAAGCCTCGACACGCCAGCAAGTGCTTTAGGAACAGATGAAAAACGATTGTCTGAAATGTCAACACTTGTTAGAGATGCAGGAAGTGAGCCAGTAGGTATCTCTTGGATTCTGTTCTTAGTTAGGCTAATGCGACTTAAATTTGTCAGACCTGATAAGTTTGGCATTCTGGTAAGTCCAGTTGCGTCTAAGAACAAGGTGGACAGCTTCCGCGCAAACCGAGACTCAGTGATTCGTTTAAACTCAGACACGTCTGTGAAACTGTTGTTACATAAGCTCAGGAAGCTCAGGTTTGAGAGCGTTGACAAGGCTTGTGGTATGTGGGTCAAGCCAGTACCAACAAGATGAAGTTTGGTTACCGAGCCTTTGGTAAATTTGAAAGCGTCGCCAGGGATTGATTTTAGAGAATTCCTACTGAGGTCAATTTTCTGTAGCCAATGAAAGTTAGAAAGCCAGCTCGGCCACGCAGATAAGCTTACGTTTTTAAATGTAATTTGCTCAAGTGTTCCTGAAATCTGTTTCAACAGAACAGTGTCCCAGTCTTCTATCGGAGTGTCTTCAATAGACAGGCTTTTCAGTTCAGTCAGTTTCTTTAGTGCCGATGGTAGACGCTTGAGTTTTGCCCCCTCAATTGTTACAGACGTTAGCGTTGCCAAAGAAGCGTCGAAGGCGTCGTCCGAAATCCTTGATAGTGGGTGACGTATCAGACTTATTGAACTCACTCCTTGTGGCAGACTCGTTTTGGATATGCTGGTTATGTTTCCATCCTTAAAAAAAAAGGTCATTCAGTACGCAGCAACTCATCATGCGTTTATTTATTTTAACTGAAATAAAATATAATGTATGAACATGTTGTGTCTTTTTCAGCTTTTACAATCACTTACTTGTTTATGATTCTTGCTTCAACTACCCTTGTCCCATAGCGCTAATATTGCAATTGACAATATTATTATGTCTGAACATATGTCTCATTTAGTACTTGCATTCATTCACTTATTTATGAATCTTATTTCCACATCTCTTGTCCTCTAGCGTTACTATTGCAAGAGACATGCAACTGATACAAATATGTATCAAAATGTTGTGTATCATTCAGTTTTTAAATTCAATCAATTGTTAATCTTTGTTATTTTAATTCCTCTTGTCTCTAGCGCTAATTATGTAACTTCTCAGACCGAAATACCGATTTCTTAAAAGTGTAAAGTCCCTAAAACTGAACGGGTCAAGGTAACAAAATTGCTTACTAGTTAGTTAGTTGCGTATCCTTTACATGACGTTGCAGAACCAACCCAAGAAGTTTGTGGCTGTTGAGGTTTTTCTAGGCAAATGTTGCGTCAATAGTTTGTCATTGCTTTCTCAATCGCTTACTATTGGGTTTTAACACGATATTGTCGGAGGGAAAAAATACGGTCTTTAAAGAAAAATAACTCAATTAAAACTACATCATTAGATATTAAAATATAAAAATAATACATTATTGGAATGGAGCTGTCGCGGTGTAGCAGATAGACGCTCACATGCGGATCGGAAGGCGTGGGTTCGGTTCCTGACAGTGGCCGGACTTTTTCCAAAAATGACCTCGTCTCCCAGGTCAACCCATCCTTGAGTTGGTACCAGGTACAGGCCTGGGAAGTAAAGGCTGCCCGCGTGATGCTGATCACATCCCTAACCAAGTGCCATTTGGTCTCTAAAATATAGGTCTAGCCCTACGTGCCCAGTACGTATGAAGGTGTGGAAAAGGGTGCTTTACTTTTTACATTTATAAAGAACCTTCCGTCAACGTCAGACACGTGCGGTTTCTCTGCCACGCCTGCTTGCTACTCTCGCACGTGCGTTCTTACACACACAGAGAGACTGGATCGTGTGAATGTAGGCATTGGAGGGAGTTGTGCACGGTTACACGTGGGTAGACAAAGTCAGCAGCAGTGGAAGAATCTGTTGTCTGTGCTAAAAATATATAGCAGAAAGTATATTGAAGATCAATATAATGCGGAGATCACTCACTCGTTTCACTCACATCTTTCTTTCCATCTTCTTTTACCCCACCAGGACATCACACAGGCGATAACACCCGATAACACAAAGTGCCACTATGTGGATGAGGATCACCCGTGGAGAGGTCCCAGAAACCGCGTTCACCCGTTAGACAATATTTATGGCCGGGCTATATTGCGACCATTGGCAAGAACCAGGGTGGGGCTTCAAATAACGAAAAATTTCATCCCAAATGGGGATGACTAGATACACCAATGTGTAATGTCGTAAGAGGCAACTAATAATTCCCTTACACAGAGAAAGGCGCATTTATATGGCTTGTTTTTACAATGTTTCATATGATTGTTTGCTTGGATTCTTGAGTTTCTGTGTGAATTCTTTATGAACCACGTGTGTGTAGACATCAAGACAAGCGATTGTAGTACACGGTGCTTGATTAGCAGTATCAAAAACATGGGTGACTGGGATCATGAAAATACTAATAGAATAATCCTCTGAATTGTGGCAAAGAAGCTTAACGAGCGTGAAAAGGGGAATAACGTATACACACAAGTAGAATCGTACATTTCAGTCCGAGACTTTCTCGACAAAAACCAAAGCAACAGCAGCAAGAGTTACCCTGGCAGCCAGTCGTCAAACAGGAAGTCCAATAATAAAAATAAAATATAGGAAGAAGAAAAAAAAAGTTATTTGCAAAAAAAAAAAAAAAAAAGGAGGAAAAAGTAATAATAACAATAATCATAATAATAATGGACGACATAATAAAATAGGAGTAGTAGCGGTCATAATTAAAGTAGTGGTGAAAATAAAAGTATCAACATCGTCGATAGTGATAATAATAGTTGCAGAAATAAAAATGCCAATGACCAATAAATAGTAACAATAACGGAGTAATTAAAATAAAAAAAAAAAAACTATTTAAAAAAAAAGAACCTTTAATGAAAGTAAGAATAATGTTTAGACGGATGTATGCTGACTGGACTTAGAACACCTAAACTATAAATAGGACCATGTAAATGGATAAGTAATAATTATATCATTTTTTCATGCATATTTCAATGCCTGTAGCTTAGGTGTTGCGACACGATTTGTAATTCCGATATACCAGTTCGATTTGGTACCAGATCGATTTGCATTAATTACGACAATGCTATTAGGGGCCTACAGTTCGTTAGGAAATAAAATACTGAACATAATATTGGCAAGTAAATTGAAAAACAGCCAGCCAAAGGTAGGGATCTGCGGCAACCTCTAAAAAATGCGCAACTAAATTGTTGGTTACCTGTGTCAATTATCGGACCCTTTCCTGCGCCTTCGGTTGGTTGTATTGAGCAAATACGGACTTTGTTCTATAGATCAACCGGCCCCGCGTAGGTGATACGATCAACGCCACGCCGGCCACCTTTAATCCCCAGGACTTTACCTAGTACCCATACAAACCATGTTCTACCGTATAGCTGGACGCTAAGAAAAGCAGACAAGGAGGAAAATGTATCTTGGAAAGTAATGAAATAACAGACAGAAGCGTCAGCGACATGGCACAGTTAGAATGTAACTTAGCCTACTATGGAAAGAAGGGAGAGGGGGTGGGTGGGGGGGGGGGGGAAGAGGGTGTGGAGGTCCTGCATGGCGAAGTGGTCAAGTCGTTTGCCCCTAAGATCGCGGGTTCCTTTTATTGACGCGTGGTTTATTTCAGAGTGAAGTTTTTTTTTGTTTTTGTTTTGTTTGCAGGAGCGTCTTGTGATCGTCGCTGGAGGCGTGAAGTTTGTTCTATGTGCGACGCTCTCTGCAGGCGGTTAGGTGTTCTGCGGAGAGATAGTCGGTTCAATAAATTCGATCCTCTCTACTATAACTTAACTTATATTTTAGAAGGTTTGGACTGCAGATGCCATCACTCTTACATAGAGATGCTTTAAGCAAGCTCAGGAATCGACGGAACGGTCGTTTACAATGTCTCTTAAACTATCACACAAATTAAATACTTGTAAAACAAGAGTAATTAGAACGAGTATGAAATAACACATCCACTTGTCCGAGATAAGGGAGTCGTACACTGCTTACTCCGTAATTAAATATACACAAAATGGAGATGCTGTAAAAGATATAACAAAAGAAACGAAACATAAACAAGAGAAACCAAGAATAAACAAGAGAAATAAAGAATAAACAAAAGAAACCAAACATAAACAACAAGATAAATCAAGAATAAACAAGAGAAATCAAGAATAAACAAGAGAAATCAAGAATAAACAAGAAAAAAAAAACATAAACAACAAGCGAAATCAGGAATAAACAAGAGAAATCAAGAATTAACAAGAGAAATCAAGAATAAACAAGAGAAATCAAAAACAAACAAAAGAAATCTAGAATAAGAGAAATCAAGAATACACAAGAGAAATCAAGAATAAACAAAAGAAATCAAGAATAAACAAAAGAAGTCAAGAATAAAAAAGAGAAATCAAGATTAAACAAGAGAAATTAAGAATAAACAAACGAAACCAAATGTAAACAGCAAGATAAGTCAAGAATAAACAATAGAAACCAAGAATAAACAAGAGAAATCAAGAAAAACCAAGACAAATAAAGAATAATAAAGAGAAACCAAGAATAAACTAGAGAAACCAAGAATAAACATGAGAAATCAAGAATAAACAAGAGAAATCAAGAATAAACAAGAGAAACCAAGAATAAACAAGAGACATAAAAAAAGAGAAACCTAGAAAAAACAAGAGAAATTAAGAAAAAACAAAAGAAATCAAGAATAAACAAGAGAAATCAAGAATAAACAAGAGAAATCAAGAATGAACAAGAGAAAAAAAAAAAAAAAAAAAAAAAAAAACAAACAAACAAATATAAACAGCGAGATAAATCAAGAATAAACAAGAGAAACCAAGAATGAACAAGAGAAATCAAGAGTAAACAAGAGACTTCAAGAATAACCAAGAGAAATCAAGAATAATAAAGAGAAACCAAGAATAAACAACAGAAACCAAGAATAAACAAGAGAAATCAAGAATAAACAAGAAAAATCAAGAATAAACAAGAGAAACCAAGAATAAACAAAATAAATCAAGAACAAACAAGAGAAATCAAGAATAAACAAAAGAAACCAAGAATAAACAAGAGAAATCAAGAATAAACAAGAGAAATCAAGAATAGACAAGAGAAACCAAGAATAAACAAGAGAAATCGAGAAAAAACAAAAGAAATCAAGAATAAACAAGAGAAATCAAGAATAAACAAGAGAAATCAAGAATAAACAAGAGAAACTAAGAATAAACAAGAGAAATCAAGAATTAAAAAAAGAAACCACGAATAAACAAGAGAAACCAAGAATAAACAACAAGAGAAATCAAGAATAAACAAGTAAATCAAGAATAAACAAGAGAAACCAAGAATAAACAAGAGACACCAAGAATAAACAACAAGAGAAATGAAAAATAAACAAGAAGAATCAAGAATAAACAAGAAGAATCAAGAATAAAATAGAGACACCAAGAATAAACAAAAAGAGAAATCAAGAAAAACAAACAAACAAGAGAAATCAAGAATAAACACAGCACACCATGCAATTTCCTTTAAAATAAAACTCAGCTTATACAACAGTATTTTAAAAGGAATAGTTTGCAGAGACATACTCTTCCCCATGTGTGTTCTTAGATCCCATTTTACTTGAAAACAAAATAGACTCGCCGCTTCCTAGCAAGAGTATTGTAAAAGTCGACTAATTAGGGATGTTTCCGTTGAAGTCGGTCTGTATCTGTCCGAACGACGAGGAACCTACAGTCTGCATTCAAATAAGTCAGATCTGTAAACATTGTGTGCACACTAAACTGGAGTAATGGGACAATATTTATGTTCAGAAGTGTATGCCGGAGTTTACAGCCCGTGAACGGTATGAATATTAGGAAAATAAACTCTTTTTTTTTCTTTTTTTGGACAAGTTTTTTACAGTAATTAACTTGAGATAATTTGTGAAGTGTTTAGGATTGTAGAGAAGCTTGAACAAAAAATTAACTCAGATGGCAAACAGACACCTACCAAAAATAATATCGATCCATGTCTCACATCGCCTGCCTTATTTACTGGTGGAATATCTTGCAGATCGTTGCATGTTACTCCCATAAAATCACATTCGCATTTCTGTGAGCAAACAGATGACAAAATATTAGTTAAAACAAGTTCAGAATCCATATAATAGAACTCTATATATTCCCATAAGCTGTCTGTCCCCATTTTCAGCAGCTAAAGCAGTTTTCATGCCGATGGTACCGTAACGTCCTGAATGCGAGTCAGTCTCTCATCTCCTCTAAGTGCT
Source organism: Candidula unifasciata (assembly GCA_905116865.2). Lineage (NCBI taxonomy): Eukaryota > Metazoa > Mollusca > Gastropoda > Stylommatophora > Geomitridae > Candidula > Candidula unifasciata. The sequence continues at coordinate 8,760 of CAJHNH020000768.1, forward strand.
AAGTATCAGCTGGATCCCGTGGCACCACTACTGACTGCACCATTCTCTTCAGACTGTGCTGACGGCAACAGCTACAAGGCTCAATCAGATATGACACACCAAGTGAAGTCATCCAGAGACTCTAGTTTACTAATGACTCCCTTGACCAATTAAACGTGTAATTAAATCAAAATTATTCTTTTCCACGCCGTTAGTCGTATTAGGCATATGGTGCTAGACCTATAGTATATAGACCGTTCTATTCTCAGCATCAAATTGGTCGATTGTGGATCGGAAGGTCGTGGGTTCGCGTCCTGACAAAGAAGGACTATTTTAAAAAAAATGACTTTGACTTCCAAGTCAATCCAGCCTTGAGTTGGTACCAGGTGCAGTCCTGGGGAGTAAAGGGGGACGGCGTGATGCTGACCACATCACCAACAAAATGCCAGGTAGTCTATATAAATATAGGTTCAGCCCTTTATTACCAATACGTCTAAAGGCGTGGAAAAGGAACCTTTTACTTTTCTTGCTTCCTTTCTTTCTTTGTGTACCTCTTGGCTTCTAGCCTGCTGTTCTCATGTAGTATGCTTTATCTGCTGGCTAAATTTGTTCTACGCTGACCAGATGACCAAACCATTTTACTCTTTGCAGCTCCATTAAATCATTGACCACTATGTGGGAATAAAAGGAAGGGGTGGACGGGAGAGAGATCCACGCAACAGTCATACGAAGGTTTGCTGTAAAAGGGGTGGGAGATAAGCAAATTGGATGCAACATAATGGGGAGCGGAGGAGACTGCAATAGCATATGGCAACACAGTATCATACTCGACATTGGTAGAGATGAGACACCAACCTTTCGTTTAGCTGACAAGGACGGTGGTCAGACTATTTGCCTCGCAATTTAAAGGCTGTGAGTTCGTTCCATTGACCGGCTCGTTGAGTTCACTAGATAAAACAAAAAAATTGCATTCTTGCTTTCCCGTACAATTTATTAATTGCTGAAATTGTCTGTGCGCTTACATTACACCAAGGAGACGACAAAACTCACACTGTTAGTTAGTAGAAGAAGAAGACCAATGAAAAAGAAGAAGAAGGAGAAGGAAGATGAGGACGATGAGGACGATGTGGAGGAAACGAGAAAAATAATTATTAAAAACAAATGACTACTATAGATCAGAATGTAAACTGTAAATCAGAACGCAATTTGTGTTTTTCGGAATGAACTCCACAGGGGAGCAAGTACAGCAGGGATCTACCAGTCATCAGTAGAAGTTATCCCTCGTCGACGAATGTTTCGGCCCACGAGCTCCTTGACGTTTTCAGAGAGTGGGCCCACCTGAGTTCATGAAGCTCAGGGTTGGTTTCCCTGCTGCACGAAATTACCGGATGGTGCTTTCTTTCCGGATAGGGACAAGACGACTTGGTGATTTGCAGAAGGTACTGTGAGATAAGAAGTCGTCGCGGTAGCATAATTAGAGCAGTCTGCATACCTGGACGACCGAGCGACAAGCTTACGATTGGTATACCGGACACATGTTGGACTTTGTTAGCAGCTTGCAGAGAAACACTGGCAGACTATTCGGACACGATGGACTTTCAAAGGATGAGAAACCCTTTTCCCCTAGACACCCGGACCAGCTCACCGAGGCCCGTCCCCTACTTTGTGTCGTTGCGTCCAAAGCCAGCTCGAGGCCCTCTTAGCAACCTCGCCCAGCCTTTTAAGTGTCCGTTTCCGTTCATTACAGCGCAATCCTAGTTCTTTAACCACATTGTAGAGTGAAGTGGAAACGAGACCTCTCGCTACCACTTCGACGCCAAAGACACGTGCTGTGTACGCCTCGTCTCTCCCCAGACCGGCTGCTAAATCACAGTATTTCTCGAGCTTATACGTGTGATTTTCGTCCTTACGCGACTCATACGGGACGGTCAGCTCAAACAGGATGAGCTGCCGTTTCTCCGCAGAGTGGAGAACTATGTCAGGTGGCAGGCCGGTCTTCCGGATTAACTCAGGGTACCTTTCATGGCCCGGCAGATCAACCGCCAGTAACCAGTCCCTCACAGAGTCTAGCATAGATGGAGCGAATGCGTTTTTTTTTTAAATATATCACAACACACAACAATTCAGTCTATGCAAAATTTTGTCCAGTTTTTTTATTAAAAAAAAACACACACTAGATTTTCTTTAAAAAAAAAAAAAAAAATAATGGCCATACTAAAAAGATATCTGACTTACGGGGTGAGTGTAGGGACAGTCTTGGGTCATCGTCTGCAGGACACACATGACCCCAATAAACAACACAATGTGAATATTTCTCAGATTTCATCACCATGTAGCTGCAAATTTATATGATCAGGTGTGTAGAAAAAACATTCATAGGAAATGTAGAATCTTACTTTCACTTTCATTTAATACATATTACTGTTGTTATTTGTAAATGTGTGTGTGTCTAGAAGCAAAAAAGGGATTCTCCTTGAATATAAAGAAAACAGAAGCAATGGTTATATCAAAGAAGAAGAACTCCAAAATGTTACATAGCAATAGAAGGGAAAGTGCCTAACGTAGTAAATAATTTCAAATATTTGGGAGCATTCATACCATCAGATAGAAGATGAGTGACAGAAATTAGAAGAATTGGCCAGACAAAGGCAGCATTTCAAACAATGAAAAGTATTTTATGTAATAAGTCACTGTCACTAAATATCAGAAAACGAGTATTGAAATGTTATACGGGCCTGTTCTGTTGTATGGTAGTGAATTTTGGAATGTTAGCAACCAAATTAAGAAGAGTTTGGAGGCAATTGAGCTATGGTTTTGAATATTTTTTTGAAATACCTTGGGCTCCCAGAATAACCAACACTGAATGCCTGACATGGCGGATGAAAGTAGGACATTATATAAAACAATGAAAAGTAGACAAACTAAGTTCTTTGGTCAAGTGATGAGGAAAGAAGGGCTAGAAAATGTGGCGCCGACAGAAAAGATCACTGGTAGAATAGGCAGAGAAACGATGGTGGATGGCGTAAGACAGTGGCATAGAGGAATATCATCAGTAGAATTTATCTAGAACACCAAAGACCGAGATCTCTGGCGTCGCAACAATGCATACGCCAGGTAGCAAGGCACTTGATGATGATGTTGATGTGTGTGTGTGTGTGTGTGTGTGTGTGTGTGTGTGTGTGTGTGTGTGTGTCTGATCTTATCTAGTATACATTTCTAACAAAATCGTTTTCTTAAATTAATTCAGTCTACCTATTGTCTCATACCTGTGAATTCAATTACCAACGAACACACAGTACTGCAAAGCTCAAGCTAAATCGCTCATAAGACGGTAGCAAACCACTGCATGTATGTCAGATAAAATTTACTGCGATCTGTACAAATGAGATTTACACGCATATAAATCAAATCGATTTTGCTGCAGTAAAGACTATTGCCCCCCCCCCCCCCCTCTCTTTTTTTTTTAGGTTTCAAACAACAGATATATATAATGGCGCAAGGCTAGTAAGCTATAAGTGCTCCGTTTTACTACTAACTTAATCCTGAGTCCAAAGAATTTCAGTGCAGTGCAGAAACTCCGTAGCACCGGCAAGGATACTCAAACAACAACATTTTAGTAGACTTTTAACTCCAGATTTTGCCCGGGCAGCTCCGTTATGCTGGTCTTTTCGAAATCCAAATGCCAAAGGATTTTTTTTTACGTGCGCTTACAATCCCTTCAATACCCCCACTCAGCCCCTACCCTCCTTACCTCTCCTAGTGCTGTTTCGCTATAACTCTGTTTGATAACTATGCATACATTGTTCCTCTGTGGCCCAAGGGTAAAATAACTCTGTACGAATCACTGTCTCTTGTATTACCTCTCTTTTCGCTAACTTTTACCACCAATGCCTGCTGCCAGTCGTGTGGAACTGCTTTTCTTTCTTCTCATGTTGTACTGATAATTCTTGCAAGCCATTTGATGCCAGTTTGACCACATGCTCGAACAGCTTGTGTAGTTTTTTCCATCTAAAGCAAGGGCTTTGTTTGTATGACTCTACTGTATAAGAGCTTTTACTTTTCATGTGAACAAGTTTGGTTCATTTTGGTCCTTGCCTTTAGACACAAACAAGGTGATGTCTACTTGTTTGCTGTGTATCAATGATTAGCTCTTTAAAATAGTCTGACTTTCTTGCTAGCTTTTGATGTGGATTGAATACAGGACAACCCCCCCCCCCCCACCCCCCCCCCCACCCCTCCTGTAGTTTATAATTGTAGTTGTAATGTAACACTACCCTTTTGCTCTCATATTTTAACCTATTTGTAACATTCTACTTCTAATAAGTGTAGCCAACTGCTTTTCATTCTTTATTGATTATTTATCTTCAGAAGCTTTGATCAATGGTTCCAGATTTCTTGTCATCAATCTATATCTAACATAAACTTGTTCGCATTAGGATTTAACTTTTTTTGGTACGCTTCTTTCTTCTTCTTCCTCTTCTTCTTCTTCTTCTTCTTCTTCTTCTTCTTCTTCTTCTTCTTCTTCTTCTTCTTCTTTTTCTTCTTCTTCTTCTTCTTCTTCTTCTTCTTCTTCTTCTTCTTCTTCTTCTTCTTCTTCTTCTTCTTCTTCTTCTTCTTCTTCTTCTTCTTCTTCTTCTTCTTCTTCTTCTTCTTCTTCTTCTTCTTCTTCTTCTATTTCTTCTTTTTCTTCCTTTCTTCTTCTTCTTTTTCTTCTTCTTCTTCTTCTTCTTCTTCTTCTTCTTCTTCTTCTTCTTCTTCTTCTTCTTCTTCTTCTTCTTCTTCTTTCTTCTTCTTCTTCTTCTTCTTCTTCTTTCTTCTTCTTCTTCTTCTTCTTCTTTTTCTATTTCTTTATTTTTTTCTTTTCTTTCTTTCTTTCTCTTCTTCTTCTTCTTCTTCTTCTTCTTCTTCTTCTTCTTCTTCTTCTTCTTCTTCTTCTTCTTCTTCTTCTTCTTCTTTCTTCTTCTTCTTCTTCTTCTTCTTCTTCTTCTTCTTCTTCTTCTTTTCTTCTCTTCTTCTTCTTCTTCTTCTTCTTCTTCTTTCTTCTTCTTCTTCTTCTTCTTCTTCTTCTTCTTCTTCTTCTTCTTCTTCTTCTTCTTCTTCTTCTTCTTCTTCTTCTTCTTCTTCTTCTTCTTCTTCTTCTTCTTCTCTTCTTCTTCTTCTTCTTCTTCTTCTTCTTCTTCTTCTTCTTCTTCTTCTTCTTCTTCTTCTTCTTCTTCTTCTTCTTCTTCTTCTTCTTCTTCTTCTTCTTCTTCTTCTTCTTCTTCTTCTTCTTCTTCCCCCCCCCTTTTTTTTAATGTTTTTTAAATTTTCATTTAAATTTTTTAGAAATGATATCTGTGCATTCGTTATTCCAAAATGCAGTTTTTATCGTTTGTCTTGCTGATAAATGAAGCTGAATTATGTAAAGAGCCGCTACACCACAGTGGCTTTTGGTCATCAAAAAGAATTACAGAGTTTCTCCCCCACCCTGCCCCTGATGGTTTTTATCGGTTAGCTCACAAGTAGGTGCATATGCTCATTCAAATGGCATTGTGTTTCTCAGAAACTATGTCTACCTGGCTTCTCAGCACAATCAAATTTTCCCATACAAAGCAAACGATAAATTAAACGATTTCGTACACACAAAGAAATAATATGTCACACAATAACATATAAGATGTATTTAGACGAATGAATACATTTTTATTTTGATTGGATTACATAACAACTGAGATAAACATGCCTTGTTTAATATATATTTTCAATTCTTCTAAACCTTCTGTCTTCGTTTTTTTAAATATGTCTGTAACTTCATGTTATGAACTATCTGATGGTCACTGGCACTGACCACTTAGGTATGAGGTAACAGACTGTCCGTCCTCACAGACATCTGGGAAGATCGCAGGATATCCAACTGAAGTAAAGAACTCAGACAGTTGCCGGTTTGGTGGACATGGACAAGACAATTGCTCAGTCGTTGTAAAGTATAGATTTATACGAGGGTTTAGTAATGCCAAAGCGAGAGGAATTTCGGTCAGCTGTGAACCAATTAGGTAAAGGTACTGCAATGAAACCAGATCTGAGAATGCTGCACTGGAGATGGTGGAGATGGGATTTGAGGTCAAGCTAAGAGAAGTTACTAAATTAAGATTTCTGAAAGTTGTGTTTGTAATGATCGTTAGATTATTGTTAGCAAGATTAAGAATTGTCAGACTTGATGGAAAGGCGTTCTGTTCAATTTCCCCTATTATATTTGTAGACAAGTATAAACTGGAAAGCTTAGACATACTGGCCACATCTTCAGGTACCGATGCAAGACTGTTGTTAGAAAGGTATAATGTTGTTAGAGATGTGGGCAGTGAGCCAGCGGGTACAAATGATATTCTATTACTAGATAAGCTGAGTGTTATTAGCGCTGCCAAACTTGAGAAATTGGCTACTCTGGTCAGCCCATCGAAGTCTAAGTATAAGACCGAAAGATTATGAGCAAATGGTGACCCTGTTATATATTGAAACTCAGACAAATCTGTAAAATTATTGTTCTGCAAATCGAGGATACGCAGACTTAAAAGGGTCGACAATGCTCCTGGTATGTGGGTCAAATCAGTACCTTTAAGGTTAAGATCTGTAAGTGAGTCGTTGATGGAGCTAAAGGCATCGTTAGGGATATTTCTGAGCGGGTTCCAGCTTAAGTCGACTTGACGTAACAAATAGAGGTCAGATATCCAACTTGGCCATGCAGGTAAACTCACGTTGATGAGTGCAAGATTCTCAAGTGTAGCAGCACTCTGGTTAAGTGTGGCAGTATCCCAGTCTTGTATCACTGAATCAATAAAAGACAGGTGTGTCAAATTGGTCAATTTCTTTAGTGCTGTGGGAAAACTGTATAAATTTGCTCGTGAAATGTAAATATCTTGTAGTGTCGCCGCCGATGCGTCGAAGGCGTCGTCAGAAATATTAGCGAGTGGCAGATGGTAAAGATTTAGTGATGAGAGTCCAGGTGGTAGACTGTTGTCGGAAATACTTGTTATATTTCCTTCCTGAAAAAAAAAAAAAAACACATAAATTATAAAAAACAATGTGTTCAACTTTATGTGATATGCCAGTGAAAATGGGCTAACCGCCAAAGATATGGAAGTTAGATCATTTGAAAGCAATTAATATACAAGTCAAGAGTAGTGAAGTAATAAGAGAACGGTTAGAGCAACCAATTGTATCAAAAGTTATTAGACAGAGAGGATTGCGTTATAATGGACCCTTTCTGACAAGAGACGAGCAGAGAATCAGCAAACAAGCATTAAACTGTGAAAAAAAAAAAAAGAGGGATTGGGGAAACGAGGACGTCAAAAAAAAAAAAAAAACCCTAAGGTGTACGTTAATCAGAAAACGAACGAACAAACGAATGAAGGAACGAACGAATGCTGTAAAAATTTATATTTTCATAGGGGTACAAACTGGGCAAGCAAGCCCATTCCACATCTGGCCCTTCCAAACACATATGTTTCACACAAGGAAGCTGTATTTTATCAATTTATCAATAAAGAATGTCATGTTCATAAAACAATATGCATATTTTGAAAATCAACCACACACACACACACACACACACACACACACACACACACACACACGCACAGATACACACACAAAGGCATGGATAATAAAACAGCCACACACATACACACACATGCGCACGCCCACCTACCCATCCACCAATTCATACATGCATACAGACAGACAGACAGACAGACAGACAGACAGACAGACAGACAGACAGACAGACAGACAGACAGACAGACAGACAGACAGACAGACAGACAGACAGACAGACAGACAGACAGACAGACAGACAGACAGACAGACAGACAGACAGACAGACAGACAGACAGACAGACAGACAGACAGACAGACAGACAGACAGACAGACAGACAGACAGACAGAATCATCCATGATGTTGAAGGGATAGAACGCAGTGAAGAAATAGACTGCAAGCACTATGACACATATAACGGCACACGAGAACAATGATTGCTCTATACCGCCAGTGCTGTCACGTCAGATGTTTGTCAGCAACTAAACATGTTTTAAGTTTCTAATGTTTCCCTATCGGTACAGGAACACTTTTGTTAGGAGAATCAGAATAGATCATTGCCCGCCAACAGGCATGTCACAAGGAGTTGACTAATTAGAGATGTTTCATTCGTAGGAGTGGATCTCCTGACATGCGAGGAACCAGTAGTCTGCATACAAATAAGTAAGACTTGTAAAACGGGTGTGTACGCAAAACTCAAATTCTAGAGCAAGGCTAAAGTCCAGAAGTGGATGAACAATCAAAACTTTCCGCCAGAGTTTACAGCCGGTGAAGACGAATAAAAGTTACCAACTCAGGCCCAGCTAGACACGGACGAACATCATGCTGTCTTGTTAGACATATCTTAAGTACAGTAGAATATGACAGTACAGCGAGGTAGGCTGTGATCCGACAGATGCTCTTGGCTGGCGGCCAGTCGTTCGGAAGAGAAAGGTCGTATCAATAGAGATACACATCAGAGCAATGAAGAGGATCCTCTAACAGTTGAACCTTTATTTGCTGATGATCTGATCGATAACATGAAAGTCGATGATAACACTTACCTCAAAAATAAGACTTGTAACTTGACTGCTATCAACTGTTGTATTTATTGGAGGAATTTCTTGCAGATTGTAGCATGTTATGTAAGGACCACACGAACATCCCTGTAGAGAAATGGAAGACAAACGTGAAATGACGAGAGAATCTTTTTCGATACCATTAGGTGTGTTGCACATTCAATGTTAGACCATAATTTTCTAGAGCAATACATATCCAGTGTGTGATCTTGTCAACATAACACGTCAACATCACCTAATACAGAGATTAAAGATATTGAGAGACAATAGTTTACAATTGAGACTCCGGGAATAGTTAAAGGACTCCCCGTGTGTGTCCTAGGGGCAATGTTTTTATAATTACGTCATCATATTGCAAAGTCGGTTCGTAATTTCGTAATACCCGGCTCTAAACCAACTGCAAGCTAATTGACTGCAGACCTCTTTTACTGTTCTTTATGGAGTCGAGCGTTGACTGTGCATGGGCAAAAACAACTAAATGTAAACTTGTCTTGTGAAAGCATAGTAATACACACACACACACACACACACACACACACACACACATACACACACGTGTGTTTAGATATATATGCATGCCCGACACTCTAGCGTAGTTGGCTAAACCGGATTGCGCGAAGACCGGGTGACGAACTCCTTGTGGCCCGGGTTTAATTCCGGGGGTAGGCAGGAAAGCCACATTTCTCCCAGATTTATGGTATTTACAATGGAATCAAGGCCGAAAAGTTGCGATATCCATAATACCGAGCCTAAGGGTTAACAACTCATGGCTTCTGGATACTAAAACAAACAAACAAACAAACAAACAAAAAACATATACATACATTATAAATCTCTCTCTCTCTCTCTCTCTCTCTCTCTCTCTCTATATATATATATATATATATATATATATATATATATATATATATATATATATATATATATATATATATATATATATATATATATATATATATATATATATATATATATATATGCACACAAACACAATTCTGGAATTGATTCTATACAGTCATTTAACGGATTAAACAAACGTAAATTCGATCCGTGCAGTTCATTATGGTTCTCTCTAAATCCCTCTGATGTTCAAAGAACTCCAGTCTTGGAACGTAGAAGGAGAAGAGATATACGAAGAAGGAGAATAAGTAGATGAAGAAGAAGAAGGGAAAAAAAGAATAACAAGATAAAGAGTAGGTTTAAGAAAAGGCGAAGAAAAAAAAGGAGATAACGACGAAGGAAATAGAGGTGCATAAAATGGAAAAAGCTGAAAAGATAAAGGAGTAGAAGAATGATGTGAAGAAGGATGATGATTGTCTCTATTTTAAGACAATAAATCATGAAGTTACACCATGATGTTGTCACGATGTCTACAACAATAATAAAGTTATTTGACTCACCGGGTCACTGTAGGGACAAATCTCACCCATCGTCTGCACGACACACATGACCCCAATAAATAACGCTGTATGAAAGTGGTCTATAGATTCCATCATCTCGTAGCTGCACGTTTATCTGATAGCTTGTGGAAATAATTTTTCATTGAAGTTTAATAGTTAACATTTTCTCCTCATTTAGCCTACCATATTCCAACTTTCTATAAATTGTGAATGCTGATCTTTATTGCTATACACATTTAACATATAATTTCTGTTCCATTATTCGTCGCCTTTATTATTATTCGTTTAGTCCTTTCTTTAATCTAGCTATATAAACTTGTTTGTTGTAGTCTAATTGTTATGGTTTAGTTCCCCGGACTTTAACCCGGTGAACAGGCACACAAAAATTAGGTCTCTGGACAGTTTTCTAACAGTTGCACTGGTCTTGTCTGTCTTAATCTGGTATAATTTTCTTTGATTTTATCTTGAGTAATATTTAAAAAAAAAATGAAAGTAAAGGACCCTTTTCAATGCCTTAAGGCGTATAGGGCACGTGGTGCTGGATCTATATTTCTAAAGACCAATCGGCACAAGATGGGTGATGTGGTCATCATTACACCGGCCACCTTTACTTCCCGATACTGCTCCCGGTACCCCTGGGTCGACCTGAGAGCTTGTGTCATTTAAAAAAAAAAAAAAAGTCCGGCACCGTCAAGGAGCGAACCCATGACCTTCCAATCCGCGGCGAGCGTCTAGCCGATCCGCCACGGCGACTGCTGAGTAATATTTTACGCGCTAAGTAAGAAGAAACTCCATAGGGGACCATGTACTGCAGGAGTCTACCAATCATCAGTAGAAGTAATCTCTCGTCGACAAATGTTTTGGCCCACGATCTCCTAGACATTTTAGAGTGTGCTCACCTGGGTTCATGAGGCTCAGGGTTGATTTTCTTTTGCTGCAGGTATTACCGGATGTTATCGGACAGGGACAAGACGTATTGGTGACTTTGCAAAAGGTTCTGTGAGATACCTAGTCGTCGTAGTAGCATAATTAGAGCAGTCAGCTTACCTGGACGACCAATTGGCAAGCTTACGTTTGGTTTTCCGAACACATGTTGGACTTTATTGGCAAGTGTCAGAGGGACACTGGCAGACTATTCGGAGACGATGTACTTTAAGGGATAAGACATTCTTTTCCCCTAGACATGTTACATGTTCATATTATGTAGAGCTGCAAGTCCATTTCCCTATTTCGTTCTGTCCAGTGATACTATGGATGCAATCCAGTCAAGAAGCACCTTTGGCCTGTCTTATGAAACGGTTATAAAAGACTATTTTAGGCTTTCTTGTGGACGACCTAATGCCTTTTTGGTGAGCCTAAGCTAGTTATTTTTTTCTTCCCGATGATATGTCTAACATAGAGCCATCGTCCCTGTCTTATAACTGTCGTTACATGTGGTTGCGCAAACATTTCTCGTATTTCTTCACTCTTCTTCAATTTCTGTCATAATATCGTCAACATTTTCATCGGGCATGTGTTTTTAAAAAAATGTAAGTTTAGTTCGGTGCCTTTAGAGGATTTGTTGATAGAAAATTAATTAATATATTGCAGCTATATTAAAGACAAACTCTTATAAAACTAGAGGCAACACGTAAAGGCAACAGATAAATTAGTAGGCACAGATACAAGTGGGAGTTAACCATAGGGGATAACGAACAGCAGTCTTACAGAATGTAAAACAGGGCGAGAGAAGAAACTCTTAGATATTCACTGTAACCAACTGTTATTGTGGAGACGGCACATGATTGAATTATTAAAACAAGACAAAATTCTGCTCATGATGTAGTAATAAATGGATACACGGAAAAGGTTTAGATCAGAAATGGCAAAACTTATGTATACCCTATGTTTTTGTGTCAAGATGTCACTGTGAGGTACGAGCTATTAAACGGTAAGTGTAGTGAACAAACCAGAACTCACCTTGATGTCCTGAAGTTAAAGATTTTACGTAAAGGTTACCAAAACCTTGGTCTCTATATACTCTGTAGGAACTTGTGGCTAGACACGATTTTCTTCCGATTAAATTCAGTGTAATCATTTTCACTTTAAAACGTGCAAAGTTGGAAAACAAAAGTTCGTACTGTACACATTCTGTACACATGTACCATTTGAGAACTGTAGCAGGTGTGTCCGTGGGTTTTAATACAGTGCTTTATCATTGACAAATTAATGCTATTTCCTTGTAAGATAAAAACCCTTCGTGATGCAGAACATTTGTAATTTAGTAAATTGCTTCATGGTTGACAAATGATGTCATTAACGAAAATTGCATGCTAATGTCTGGTTCTCTAAGTTAGCAGCTTCTGTATTTTGTCTTTGGTAGTCGTATCATTAAATAATTCAGCTTCACAGAAATGTATAGTCTCGAGTATCTAATGTATCCGTCTCGCTCACACTGTAAATTAATTTTGGAGCTGGTGGCAGCAGAATTGTCAAGCGTGATCTGATAGAGCAGTCACGAAAAACCTCATGGCAAATGTCCGTTTTAATTGTAATTTTTTTTTTTTTTAGTTTTACTATGTGCATTCCGTATTCGTTTCTTAATCTGGAATTTTATTCAGTCCACTGCCTCTCGAACCCCTTATTTTCCCCTTTTCGAAAGCTGGCCACTGACCTACAGGAATTAAGAGCACAGGAACCTCGGGGCTCCACTTAGAACATGGTGAAATCACTGAAAGTCTATATTGTACGGGTCTTTGCCGTCGAAGTGGGAGGGAGAGGCCTCGTTTCCACTTCGCTCTACAGTGTGGTTAAAGAACTAGGATTGCGCAGTAATGAACGGAAACGAACACTTAAAAAACTGGGCGAGGTAGCCGAAAGGGCCTCGAGCTGGCTTTGGACGCAACGCAACAACGTAGGGGACGGGCCTCGGTGAGCTTGTCCGGGTGTCTAGCGGAAAAGGGTTTCTCACCCCTTGTAAGTCCATCGTGTCCGAATTGTCTGCCAGTGTTCCTCTGCCACCTGCTAACAAAAGTCCAACATGAGTCCGGTAAACCAATCGTAAGCTTGTCGCTCGGTCGTCCAGGCACGCTGACTGCTTTAATTAGGCTGCCGCGGTGACTTCTTATCTCACAGTACCTTCTGCAAACCACCAAGTCGTCTTGTCTCTATCCGAAAGAAAAACACTATCCGGTAATTTCGTGCAGCAAGGAACCCTGTGGGGTAACCCGTTTGCTATGAAGCTGAAACTTGGATTACCAGATTACCAGATTACTAGACACAAGGTGGCCCAGACGAAGGCGTAACTTTGTGTAGCAGTTGACCTAAAACAGCCTCTACATAACTGCCCACGAATGAACAATGGTAAGCGCCCAAAAAGGGGGCGGTCCTAGTCGGCGGTAGCAGAGGATACCATTTGCCTAATTAGCCCATCGAAACAGTTGAATCTCTACAGTAATAGATAGAAACACCTGAACATTTGCATTAGCACACTGAGGTAATAATCACCTTTGGGCAGGTATTGCAGAAATGGAGCCAAGCAAGCAGCTCCTGAAGTTAAATTCATGAACCTAGTTCACAAGCATACTCTACCATGTGACGTCACCATCTATACAGTCGGTCAGTGATTCCTGGGGAGCGGTCTGGTTTGACATACACAGAGCAGGTCAATGGAAAGACAAAGAAGGAATGTAGGGCTTTCAGTTCAATACTTATATCTTGATTAACGATGGAGGTAGCAGCTTTAACTGGAGCCACCAATTCTAAGATTCCCTGCCGATTCGATTAACGTCACAAAGGTGCGTCACTATCTCTAGCGCACGACGAGGACGTGTGGCAGGACTCGTGACAAGGATCCATAAAACCAACACACAGTCTGTGGTGCCCGAGGTTAGGTACTGAGTAACACATTACATACATCACAACGACCATAATTTGTCCTCACTCCTGTGACTGAAATCCCCCCGCCACCCACTAAAGTTTGAAACGGGTCATCCCGAGGAAGGAAGACACAATACTTAGAGAAATACGGGTAAATGGTAAGACTATTGACAAAGAGTATCCATTCAGCCATCCTGGAAAATTCATTATATTTGACACAAGATACCTTGCAGAAATCAAAACAAGAATCGCCATTGAAAAGAGAATTATGAGGTATGAATAAAGAATGGACATCACAGCACTCGGGACATTCTCATAGCAGCTCCGTTCCAATCTTAGCAGCAAGCACAGTGTTCCAGTTCTGATGACATCATTAACAGTGTGATTGTAAGTCCGTCCTACCCCTCCACTAAGTGTTGAGAGCCGGTATTTTGCCCATGTGAAACGTCGCTGTGGCCTGGAGAGATCGGTGTTGTAGGCTGCAGTTTACTGAAAATGAAACAAGAGGCCGACCTTCTTGAATGTGGATACAATACAATGACTATTCTTTGCCTATGTAAGCACAGAGAGCTGGGGAATTAGCTTCAGACAGACAGACTTTCATGCGTGCCATGACGAGAGCGTCGTTGTGTAAAGGAGCTGCTAATTATGATGATCAAAGTAAAATGAAGTAGGTCTGATTATCTGAGGACGATAAAAATAAACTTACATTAAATATGAGGATCGCTGGATGACTCACATTGGCACCCGTGTTCAATGTTGGGAGTTGTGGCAGAGAATCACACGTTATATAGCCGGAACCACACTGACATTTCTGTGGATACACAGGCAAAAAATCAGAGACGACTAGGTTGAACCTTATACACATATAATAGACGTTGTCAGGCGATAGTTTACAAATAGAACTCCCTGAACACTAAAAGAGCTAGTGGCCCACAATACTGATAGCATCTTCACGTGACAACGTGCCTGAAACCATCGCTCATAGTAAAACCCGCGTGTGCCCATCATGACACATAACTCTTATATCATGTTAAATGTAAAGTGGCATACACTGATATGCAGATTATGGCATGTTTCTATAATGACAGGTTCCAATAATAAAATGTGCCTATGTTTTGATGAGCACACACTGGCATGTGCCCATAATGTCCTGTGTTCATACTGTCATATTACCCAAAATGACAAATGTCCTTACTGCCATATATCGATACTGCCAATTCAGCTGTGTGTCTATACTAACATGTGCCCATAATGAAACGTGCCCATATTATCATGTGCTTATTGTGTTATGTGCCTATACTGTCATTGCCCATACTGACATATGTCCTTTATATCATGTGCGCGTAATGTCAAGTATCTATACTGCCATGTGTAAAGACTAGAATGTTCCCATAATAACACGGGCTCCCTAAAGAAACGTGCCCATTATAACATGTGCCTATACTGTCATGTGCAAATAATGGTATGTTTCCATAATGTCATTTCCCATACTGTCAATTTCTATGATCTCATTCGCCGATAATCACCAGTACCGATAAGATCATGAGTCTATATTGTCAAGTACCCATGATGGCATGTGACAATACATCTATAATGTCATTTGTCTGTACTATCATATGCTCATAATGGCATGTATCTATATTGATATATATGTTCTATGACCGGAATGTCAAATGACACGTTTCTGTGCTGTCAAGTGTTTAGTTACATTAACATGGGCCGATAATGTGTGTCTATACTGTCGAGTGTACATGTCATGCCTCCATAATGTCGATAATGACACACATTCAAACGCAAGAGTGTGCCTCTCACCTTTTTAAAAGCCACACACTAGATATTGGACATCTAGACATTTCAAAATCAGATATGATTACTATTTGTTGTGAAATTATTGAAAAGATATTTATTAAGCATGTGCTCACCAATTTTCAAGAAGATATTTTGAAATTTAGTTGCACATCCATTTAAAACAAAATGGTATCAGAGTTCTGACCGGAATGCCCCATTAATCATTGTAGGTGCTGACATAAAAGTGAATTAAAAATAGTGAGGTGGTCCTTGACTTTTGTTTAGTTGTCGCTTACAGTGTCAACTATGATAAAAAAAATCGGACTCACCTGGTCACTGTAGGGACAGATCTGAACCATCGTCTGGACGACAAACATGACCACAAGCAACAAGGCAAACTGACAGTTTTTCATTGATTCCATCTTCTGATACCTGCATATTTAACTCACAAAACCAATGGAAATAATTTTTTAACCCAAAAAAAAAAAAAAAAAAAAAAAAAAAAAAAATGGATTTAATAAGGAAATAACACAACACAAGATAAGTTTTTGTTGTGACAGCGAGTCACGTATCATGAGTCAGCAGTTCCTTTACAGAACGTCCCTCTCGTCACAGCACGTCTGAAAGTCTATCTTTCTCTAGCCAGGTCTCCAGCCTTATATGCTTTCATATCCAATACATCTTCAGTGCCTTGTATCTACCTTTGTGGAGTTCGCCATCTGTCTTGTGTTAATAAGCGACACATCAAGCGTTAATAATTCATCCAATTTCTTTTTTTAAGAGCGCGAAAGATTTAGAGGTAGTGAAATTTTTAACTGGCTGAAGAACATAAAGAACAGATCAAGATATATCGAAGCAGCATGTATAGCTAATTTCCCGAACAGAAACTTCAGGACATCCATTACCATCAACCGGATGGTGGAAATACACCAAATCCAATACAGTGAGAAAAAAAGTGGCTGTGTTGTTTTACCGTACCGAGTGCAACAATACAGAGAAAAGCGACTAAACTTTCTAAAATACAGGACGGACAATGACGTCGTTCACGATTCTAAACTGATTAGATAAACATTTTCACGATAATTAGGTGCAGCTCCTTGCAAATCTATGTTCCGTTGTAGGTAACAACATTGTAAACTATAGCAGGAGTTTCCTCTACTTGTGCAAAATGCTTCATCATCGACTGAATTATATCATCTCTGAAAACATTCTTGTTTAATCTGTATACTTAAAAGTCCTTTCCTTTATAATAAAAAAAAAAAAAAAAAAATTGCACACACTTGACTGTCAATATCCGCTCCTCAACTCGGCAGTGATCGATCATGCCTTCCCACGTGCGATTTTAGGAGCATATATCAATTCATATGCTGATACCCTTCAGCATGCCAGAACTAATGGATGTCAAAATCTTGTTTGTAGTGTTGTTTTCTACTATCTCTTTCTCAGCTAAGCTGTCCAGTGGTCACACCATGTTGCAGTTTTCTTCTCCTAACACAGCCGTGAGCTGTTAATTGATGATATTTGTGATGCATTGTCTTTGGGTCTTTGCTCTTTGTTTTTTTTTTTCTTTTTCTTTCAGAACAACAAGGTTTCTCTGATTAGCTGTCTACGGAAATAGATACCCGAAAAGTTCTTTCAAAACATATAAATTGTAGCTATCTAGTCTTGTACAACAGACCCAAACATCTTGTTAGTACACATCAGCTGATACTTGCATTGTGTTTAACATGCTCAGATGTTCAGTTACCGACTGACTGACTTTCTACCTCACTAGGACATCACACAAGCGATAAACACCCGATGACACAAAGTGCCACCATGTGGATGAGGATCAGCGTGGAGAGGTCCCAGAAACGGCGTTCAGACAATTAGCCATATTGATGGCCTGCCTATATTGCGGCCCCTGGCAAAAGCCAGAGTGGGGCTTCAAAAAAAAATTTGTTGTTTTTATTCTAATGGTAAGATCTGTTTATTTGTCAAAGAGACAATAAATTAAAATAATGTCGATGGGTCTTGAGATAAGTTTTTTTAATGTTCAGATAACAAGATAGTATGTCATTTAATATTCTTATTACCATTAACAGTGTCTTTTAAGTGCTGTAGACCAAACACTGATGGTTTCCAATGTAATTGCTTTGCATCGTAAGAGTTTCAGTAATGAATTCATGTAGTGAGAGATTGCATCGCACAGCATCACTTTATTGCTAGTTTTGTTCATTCATGTCACATGCATTTACTGTGTTAGTAGAGACTATACATGATAAACAATCAGTCCATCCTCATTCCCACTCGACGTTATCCTTGAAATTCTGATGTTTTAACACAACACATGCGATTCTCAGTTTCTGAA
The DNA here is from genome assembly GCA_905116865.2 of Candidula unifasciata. Classification (NCBI taxonomy): domain Eukaryota; kingdom Metazoa; phylum Mollusca; class Gastropoda; order Stylommatophora; family Geomitridae; genus Candidula; species Candidula unifasciata. The sequence goes on from CAJHNH020000768.1 coordinate 26,767, forward strand.
AAAAAAAAAAAACGTCGTAAGAAGTAATCGTGTTGGAGAGATATTGACCACACCCCTCACGAGTACCATCTGGTGCACAAACGCATTTTAAATTGTTTTTGTTTTTTTAATGAGGAAAGGGAGTTGTTGAACGACTGGTTTAACACGTAAAGATGTGGGAATACAATTATATTGGAATTAAATGTTGTAGGAATAAAAAGAGAGTTGCTGAAAGACTGCATGGGAATGAAAGATTAGTGAGGACCATCATCATATCATTCTGAACAGATCCATGGATTTCCAGATCTTTTCCTCGAAAATTCCACAAGCGCAAACATACTAGTGACGCACGTTCTGTGGTGATTAATAAGACGACTCTTGCCCTAAGTGAAAAAAAAAAAATTATGGTCTGACTGCTCCAGACTACACACCTTTATCCACGACCCTCGACAAGAAACTACTTTCCATCAGCATTTAAAATTGCCAAAGTGTATCCTCTACTCAAACCTGGCTCAGCTGACAACAGTTCTCTTGACAGTTATAGACCCATTTCTCTACTGTCCTCGCTATCCAAACCATTGGAGAAACACAGACATAAAATAACGTTTCAGCATTTAAATAACAACAATCTGATAGTTGATAGCCAATCAGGGTTCAGGCCTATGCACTCTTGCCATACTGCGATGACAAAAATGACAGACAAGTGGCACTTTAACATCAACAAAGGCAAAATTTGCGGTGCCGTTTTTGTAGAC
>CAJHNH020000768.1:32500-40000 GCA_905116865.2 Candidula unifasciata
CTCTCTCTCTCTCTCTCTCTCTCTCTCTCTCTCTCTCTGTGTGTGTGTGTGTGTGTGTGTGTGTGTGTGAGCGTGTGTCCGCGAATTTGTTCGTGTTTTAGAATTTCTGTTGTAAGCTTTACTTTCAGCACTTTAAAAAAAAAAGAAGCTTTTGCGTGTGATAAAAATTTACCATTTTTGTTTACTCTTAATATTATGAAAACTATTATAAAGTCACAATTTTATGTTGCTTGTCCTAGAAACGGGAAACCAGCACTACCTACTTGTCTCTAGGCAGAAATTAATTTCAAAATTAACAATATTAGACACCTGCTCTTTCTGTTTTCTCTTCTTTCCATTTAGCCAAACTGAGCCACAGCAACGCGTTGCCGGGTACAGCTAGTATGAAATAAACAGATACATATTTATGTTAATTAGAAATGTCGAGAAACACAAGCTGTTCCAGGCGGTCAAGGTGAGGATATCATTACTGGTTTGCATTATGAAAGAAAAAAGATTAGAGCGATCTGAACATAAATACTTCTTCTTCTTCTTCACTTCCTCTTTTACCGCTGTGGGTGTCGAGGGAGATATGAGGTTCTGTTTCTGGCTCCTCTGGCCGCCTCGACCATAGGCACATCGTGCTGTTGTAGAGCTTCTCTGATGTTATCCTTCCATCTTGTTCTTGGTCTACCTCTTGCTCTACGACCTTCTTCTCTTTCCATGTATGCTTTGTATGGTATGGTGTCACAAGGCATTCTCTCCAAGTGGGCAAACCATTTCACATGCTGTCTTTGTATGTAATTTAGAATTTGTTCTGTGCCGACTTTTTCTCTTATGATCTCGTTCCTGATCTTATCTCTTATGGTCACTCCTACAGCCCTTCTTAGACATCTCATTTCCGTGGTTACTAATTTTCTTTTATGGTTTGTTGTGAGTGACCATGTCTGGCACTGGTAGCACAGAGTTGGAATAAATATGCTTTGAATAAGATGTCTCTTTGTGCTGATTGGGGTTGTCTTATGCTGAAAGAGGGGAGCTAGCTGTCCCAATACTTGGTTTGCTTTACTGCATCTAATGTTAATTTCTTTATCCAATTTCCCATCTTCGGTAAATGTAGTTCCCAGATATTTAAACTCAGATGCCTTTGTTCTCTATTGCTATGTTTAGACCTGTCTTCTTTTTTCCTATTGACTACTGATGCATTTAAATATGGCTGGAAACCGCTGTGGTGTAGCGATTAGACCTCCTCCCCGCCCCCCCCCCCCCCCCCCCCCCCCCCCCAACCAAAAAAAAAAAAAAAAAACTTGGCTCCCGGATCGACCCAGCCTTAAACAGATACAGGGTATAAGTAAAGTAAAGTAAAGATCCCTTTCACGCCTTTAGGCGTATCGGGTATATGGGAAGAGCGCCCATATTTTTACAGACCATCAGCACTCCGTGGGTAATGTGGTCAGCATTACGCCGGCTGTCTTTACTTTCACAGGACAGCCCATCCTGGTACCCATTTTAGGCTGGGTCTACCTGCGACGTCCCATACCACGATACAAATCCACGCAGCCCGCAGTGGGTTTCGATCGCGGTACGTTGGATTACGAGTCGGACTCGCAACGCCTTAGTAAATTCGGCATGTGTGATATTGACTACATCACTCACCTAGTGCGGACTCGTCTACAAAATATAGGTCTAGCCTTACATGTCCGAAACCCATAAAACGGGGAAAAGGGTCGCCCCCATTACTTTACTCTACTTCATAATTTTTTTTTTTTTTTAGTATCCAGAAGCCATGAGTTGTTAACCCTAAGGCTCGGTATTGTGAAACGCAACCCTTAGGCCTTAATTCCATGATAAATATGGTACATCTGGGAGAAATGCGGATTTTTTGCCTACCCCCTGGGCGTGAACCCGGACCACAAAGAGTTGGTCACCCGGTCACCGCGCAGTCCGAATTAGCCAACTATGCTAGAGAGCGGGACGCTTCACAAAATAAGGCCACTTATTTTAGTTTTCGTGACTCAACGGAAGAAAAGACATAAGGTACCATCAGTATGGAAACTTTTCATAAGCTAGTAAGGACAGAGACGGAACTAACATGAGCTCGTCCTGAAAGCTATCATGTCGAATCCCTACCTAGATGAGCCCAGTTTCAGTATAAATGTTCTAATTGGATATAGCCATATTTCTGACAAATGTAAGAGAGAAATCACAACCAAGCAGGTAATGAGATAAATTGCTGGAAGTGACAGTGTTTTTCAAAGTATGTATCACTCGGCTCACCACTGGGAAATGTGGTATCCGTCCTGTTGTTTGGGTTTCACCTCGGCTGTCTCGTGTATTTCCACCATGCCTTTTCACAAACAACACATATTACAGATTGGGAGAAACAAGAAATAAACAATGACACACACCTTCCACGCCATAAATAATACAATGACGTGTACACTGAACGAGGAAGAGTAAAAATGCAACAACAACAAAAAACTAAATTTTGCCTTTGTATTTTCTAATACATTTTTTTAAATTTTAAATTCGTTTCATAAGCTACTATTGTTGTGCCGTCTCCATAACAGAGGTTTCTTACAATGCTTACATTGTTGGGTTTTAAGAGTTATATATTATGCCGCGCCTGTTCTCTTCCAAGGTGCGACATTTGCACTACCATATCATAGAAAGTGTGAAACGCGCTAGAGTTTACGCCATTCAGCCTTCTCAGTTATGTCAGGGAACTTTGGCATCAACTAACAAAATGATGAAATAATAAGAAATTAAATGGTTTCTTAAAATTAAAAAAAAAAAAAAAAAAAAACTGTTCGGTACTATTCCCGAAAGTCACCCCATCTCGTTCGACTGTGAGATTTCGTGGCGGTTCCCATTAGCCTTCGTTTTGAATGTTTTCAACACACCCACCAGTGCCGATGGGAGCCACAACCAGCGAGCGAACAAAATACAAAAGTATCCAGCCTTCGGCGGTTTCCCCCTGCAGTATTTCTTCTTTACTCTAAGGGGTCTGGGGCACCTGGGCTACCCAAAACAACAAAACATTATTCAAACAACAGTCGTTCACAGTAAAGACAGTTGCAAAAATAAAGCTGCGCACCTTTATCTCGGACACAGTATGTCAACAGCGTCAAACGAACGTGAGCCAGTTTTCAGCACGATGTGTATAGACGGCGAAGGATGGCATCTCATAACACCGCTAGACAATGGACAGTCCTTCGGACAGCCCACGAAATCACGAAGCTGAACGAGATGGGATGACTTTGGTGAGTAGTACAATGGTTGTCCTGCTAAACTAATCAGAGACTTGCCTTTGTGATTCTCAGATTAAAAAGCAGCCATTGAATGGTCACATTGACCGCTGAGGTATGACTCAATAGACTGTCCGTTGCTGCAGGTGCCGTCAATGCCCTGAGAATATTCAAGGGAAGTAAACCACTGAACTAGCTTATGGAAAACAGGACAAGGACAAGCCAATGGTTTGGTCGTGGAAAACTGTACATCTGTTTGAGGACTCAACAGTGCGAAAGCTAAAGGTATTTCTGTCAGTTGTGAACGTTGAATGTTGAAGTATCGCAAAGATACCAGATCTGAGAATGCTTCAGGTGAGATTGTTGAGATTGGATTATTATCGACATTTAACCAGCTTAGGAGATTGAGGTTTCTGAAAGTGGTATTTGTAATGATAGTTAGATCGTTGCTGCCCAGCTCTAGTCGTGTGATACTCGACGGGAACGAATTGGGTTTAATGTCGGTAATTACGTTGTAAGTCAATAACAATTCGGAAAGCCCGGACAGGTTAGCAATAACTGTTGGTACAGATGACAGATTATTACTGTAAATATTCAGTGACGTTAATGATATTGGAAGTAAGCCAGCGGGTATATCCGATAGTATGTTATCAGATAAATTAATGTTTTCCAGATTTGTCAAGTTTGAAAAATTTACCATTCTGGTCAACCCAACTGAATCTAAATTTAAACGTGACAGTTTCTGAGAAAATGGTAAGCCATTTATCTTTTCAATTTCTGATGCGTCTTTGAAAGTGTTAGAACTTAAATCTAGGTCAGTCAGGTTTGAGAGTGTGGACAACGCTTTTGGCACGCGAGTAAGACCAGTAAATGAAAGGGCAAGATCTGTGAGTGTGTCTTTGACTCCGCTAAAGGCGTCGTCAGGAACAGAATACAAGTAGTTCCTGCTCAAGTCGAGCTTACGTAGCAACTGAAAGTCAGAAAGCCAACTTGGCCAGGTGGATAAACCCACGTCACTTAGTTCAAGGCTCTCAACTGTAGCAGCGATATGTTTCAGAATATCAAGATCCCAGTTCTGTATCTTAGCACCGGTAATTGTTAGATCGGTCAGTGCGGTCAGACTCTTTAGTGATAGTGGTAGCTTGGTGAACTTTGCGTTGGTAATGTGTAGCAGTTGTAGCGTTCCTGCTGACGTGTCTAAGGCGTCGTCAGAAATACTAGTAAGGGGGAGACTATTCAGATAGATTTTTGTAAGACCAGGTGGCAGATTATTGGTGGCTATAGTTGTTAACAATCCATTCTGAAAATAAAGAAAACAATTGAAAAACAAAAATAATTTATTTATGTTGACATAGAAAAACAATATTGAGTACAGGAAAAGTATTAGTGATAAGTAAATTAATTATAGCAACTAGTCTTTATCGTCACAGGGTCCAGACACTTAAGCCAAAGTAAAGTATAATAATATTAATGTAGATTTAACAAATTATTTTGATTCATTACTAACTTATACTGGGAACGCCTTGGCTTCCATGTTTACCAAGCCTAAAATGGGTATCAGTTGAAGTTATAACAAGTACATGTGGCAGGCGGGATGTTGACAACATCGTCCACTCAATGCCACTTATACTGTAACATATAGTCCTAGTGTTGTATGTCAAAAATGTCTAGGGATTTAAAACATGGTAGGTGGTGGGTGCTTTGTTGGGTAAAAAATCCCCACTTTTAACCAGCATCTCTAAGGGGGGAATCTTTAGGTTATAATTGTGACTAGGTTATGTGCTCCACATCAAATGGCTTTGCTTTGAATCCACTAAGAACCCTGAAACAGACTCCTGCAGTGTTGATGACATCAAAGAAGACAGGCCCAAAGACTGACTCGACCGGCGACGAAGTTGTCTACCGGCGAGCCAATGGCGACCCGTTCGCCGATGCGGTAGAAAATGGTCTTTTACTTTTTTTTTTACCTGGATAAATAGCAACAGTTGGATTCAACGACATTTACACACCACAGTTGGCCTTTTTAATATACATAAAGCAAATTTTAAAAATTCCTAGAATAGACTGGACTGAACATTAGTGGACGATTAAACGTGAAGAATTGCTTGTATTGAATATCAATGGCGATTAAACGTGAAGAATTACTTGTAGTGAATATCAAAGGCGATTAAACGTGAAGAATTGCTTGTATAGAACATCAATGGCGATTATACCTGGAGAATTGCTTGGATTGAATATTAATGGACGATTCTACCTTGAGAATTGTCTGGGGTGAATATCAATGGAAGATAAAACCCGGAGAATTTCCTGGATTGAATATAAATTGAGGACTGACAGTCAAAGCGGGCAAGCAACCTGTAAAAAAAGGACAAAGAGGAGCGAATATACTGAACGTCTGGCACAAAGGATTAGGCCGGAATCATATACAACACTATAAACACAAGAAGCATCAACCACAGATGAGAAGGCAGAGACAATAATAAACAATTAAAATGAGAAGACTGTAATGGTGTGGATGGTGATGCAGATGAGGATAACGTTTGTAACAATGGTGATTATGATGATGATCATGTTTATGGAAGTGCCTTTGCCACATGTGCAAAACGTGCCTCTCTTTATCGATATCTTATCAGTCTGATCCACCAGTTTTTCATTCCGACCCTAAATTGAGGATGCCTTTACTTATGAATACCCAAACTTACGATAACCTGCCATCTGCTGTCAAAACGTCAGGTTTTTTCGTCATGTGTATATTTTTCCCTTCTCCTCTATGGGAATTAATTTCCTTAAATACCTAATTATTCGTTTCTCCCGTTTTCATAATAGTATAACTTTTCGAAAGTGATCGATGTGGACTCGGAACATGTTGGCCTTAGTTTATAAAAGCCGTTTTCCTCGAGAACACGAGAGTTTCCGCCATGATGAGGGAGTGCAAAAGTGTAGCTGTGTCAACCTCGACTAATCTGGCAACATCAGAGTTGAAATTTTCCTAATGGTAGTTACTCCATGACTTGTTCAGTGATGATCAAATCGCATATTTATAGCAGGAAAGTTTTTTTGTAATTCCATGCTTCTTCCAGAATACATTTGACATTTTGTGTGTGTGATGTAATCAATATTTTCATTAGAACAGTGTTGGCTTCACCAAGTCTGCCGCTCTTAAAGTTATATCTTAGTAACTGTGCTGTGTTGACTAATTTAAATTGCTACATATTTGGATCTCGATTCATGTTGATACAATCACCACGCAGAAAACCACCATACTGTGTGACGATGTGTGGTCATGTTTCTACGTCGTAAATAAAAAATCTATTGCATCTTTATCTTTTTTTATGGGGTGATTAATAGGCAACTAAAGGACAACTAGCTACTATAGTTTGGAAATGGACTAAACGTGAAGCATTGTAGATTTGACCATGAGAGAATGGAAGCATAATTACTTTTTATGAGATTTGAATATATGTGTGTATCATTAGTGTTGTAATATGTTTTTATGACATATAAAATAACTTACTGGATTAACATAATGTTTATGGCGCTAGATTATATGGATTAAAAATAATTAATTACAAAGAGTATGAAATGATAAAGATTAGCTGATATTTTTGATAAATGAAATGCAAGTCACTTCTTAATTGGTCTGTTATGTCTTATTGTTGGAAGCATGATGTTACATTGCTGTTATGTCTCATTGTTGGAAGCATGATGTGACACTGTGTGTTATGATTCATTATTGGATGCATGATGTGACATTGCTGTTATGTCTCATTGTTGGAAGCATGATGTTACATTGCTGTTATGTCTCATTGTTGGAAGCATGATGTGACACTGTGTGTTATGATTCATTATTGGAAGCCTGATGTGACATTGCTGTTATGTCTCATTGTTGGAAGCCTGATGTGACATTGCTGTTATGTCTCATTGTTTGAAGCATGATGTGATACTGTGTGTTATATTTCATTATTGAATGTATGATGTGACATTGCTGTTATGTCTCATTGTTGGAAGCATGATGTGACATTGCTGTTATGGCTCATTGTTGAAAGCCTGATGTGACATTGCTGTTATGTCTCATTGTTTGAAGCATGATGTGATACTGTGTGTTATATTTCATTATTGAATGAATGATGTGACATTGCTGTTATGTCTCATTGTTGGAAGCATGATGTGACACTGTGTGTTATGTTTCATTATTGGATTCATGATGTGACATTTATGTTATGTCTCATTGCTGCAAGCATAATGTGACATTGCTGTTATGTCTCATTGTTGG
>CAJHNH020000768.1:45000-120000 GCA_905116865.2 Candidula unifasciata
ATTTTAAAATATAATAACATGAAAGTTATCAATAATTTTTGCCAGAATTGGATTTACTAAGTTAGAAAAACGCATATTTATTCAAAATGTCAACCGTGATTAAAAAAAAAAAAAACGGAAAAATGTGGACATAACTCACCGGGTCATTGTAGGCACAAATCAGAGCCATTGTCGGCACGACAAACATGACCCAAATAAACAACACAAGGTAAAGGTTTCTTAAAGATTCCATCATCTTGTCGCTGCACATTTATCTGTCACTTCTGTGGAAATATTACTTCAGTAAAATAGAATCAAGAAGCTGACCAAATGACCCTGTACACGACAGTGGCCCATCAGACATGTGATGTTACACTCATTTTTTTTTTTAAAGATAAATCGGCGCTTGAAAAGATTTTTGGCCAACATCATGCTGCAGGCTGCCTTTACCTCTCAGAAATTTACTTGCTACCTATTTTAGGCTAGGTCAAGCTTAAAAAAAAAATGGTTAATCCGTGAAGATTCAAAAGATTTGAGCTAACGCTGCTGTCAATGAAAACGTGTAGTGTCTTTAAAGCAAATAAATACAATGGTAAAGCTTCATGACACAAATTGATGAGATTTCATAAACAGACATATGTTCAGAGAAACAGGAATAAAACTTCACATAAAAATAACACTGTTGAGGGAAAGAAATGCATCACAAGATAACGTTTTGTTGTCATGTGAAATCACTTAACACTATCAATCCACAAGTCGTATACAGAACGTCGCTCTCTTTAGGCACGCCTAAAAGTCTCTCTTTCTCTAGGCAACTCTCTAGTCACTTCTCCAGCCCTATGTGCTTTAATATCTAGTGCGTCTTGAGTGCGTTTATCTACTTTAGCAGAGGACGGCCTAGTTGTCAGGAACGGCACCTTCCATCACATATCAAGCTATGATAATCCATCATAGAACAGAATTTCAAACCGAAAGTAAACGTCAAAGATTTATATTGCTCAACAACATCAAGAACCGTTCAAGATATACCATAGCAGAGTACAAGATAAAACATAACAGCATGCACAATATATAGCACATCAGCATATACAAGATATAGCACAGCAGCATATACACGATATAGCACAGCAGCAAGTACAAGATATAGCACAGCAGCAAGTACAAGATATAGCACAACAGTATGTACAGGATATGGCACAGCATCATGTACTAGATATAGCACAGCAGCATGTTCAAGAGATAGCACAGCAGCATATACAGGATATAGCACAGCAGCATGTACAAGATATAGCACAGCAGCATGTTCAAGATATAGCACAGCAGCATGTACAAGATATAGCACAGCAGCATGTACAAGATATAGCACAGCAGCATGTACAAGATATAGCACAGCAGCATGTACAAGATATAGCACAGCAGCATGTACAAGATATAGCACAGCAGCATGTACAGGATATAGCACAGCAGCATGTACAGGATATAGCACAGCAGCATGTTCAAGATATAGCACAGCAGCATGTACAAGAAATATCACATCAGTATGGACAGGTTATTTCCATGATAGAGATTTCTGGACATCAGTTACCACCAGCTGGATGGCGCTAGATGATGAACGCGCTAGACAGAGTCCAATTTGATTTAATAACAAATGTCACAGTGCTGTCTTACCTTTCGCAGTGCAACACTAGAGGCAACAGTGCCTTCTTAAATACATGACTGAAATATGATGTCATTCACGATTCTCAACTGATTAGATTAGACAATAATATTTTCATTATAATAATGTGCAGCCTCTGAAAAATATATACTCTGTTGTATATAACAACTGTGTGAACTATAGCATGTCTCTCCTTTGCTTTTGCATATTGTTTCATCATCGACTGAAGTATGTAGTCTCTGAAAACCTGCTGATAATTCTTGTTCAATCTTATGTGTTCTTCGAAATCGTATCCCTTATAATAACGCTTTGAACACACCCTTTTGCTGACTGTCATCATCGCCTCCTTATCAACTCTTTAGTGGTCGATCATGCCTTTCCACATCTTTCGACCTTAAGCGGTGTTGCGTGCTTATCCGTTTCATAGATCTGACTTATCTGTGTGTAGACTGTTGGTTCTCTGCCTATACGTGAGGTACACTCCGAATTCGAAGAAAGCCCCTAATTAGTCGACTCTTGCGGAGACTGTTGGCCTATTCTTATTTCCCTCACAATAGAACCATGGCACCCACACCCGGAGGTCTGTGTGAAGTACAGCAAAACACTGAGAAGTCTCAGGTACTTCAGTCAACTTTATCCGCAGAGATGGCAATACACTATTAAAACTCAGATATAGTAAAATAGCTTCAACAACCCTTCCTCCACCTCATCCCCCCCTCGCCCCCCCCCCCCTAACCAGTGGCGCGCGGACAATTTACTATCGATCTATCCATCAATTTGTACCCTCCGTGGTGCTACTTATAGGTTCACTATACTATTTTGAGATTTATCAACAGCTGATTTCAGAGGAAGTGTTCTGAGGATTGTGCGGCTTTTCTGCTACTCCCTGGCACGAACCCGAGATCAGACGCGCATGGGGATTGTCATCTGATGCCCAACTCGCTGGCAGCTATGCTGGAGTGCTGGAGATAAGGAAAGGACATAATAAAGGGAAACGATATCAGCGAAGATGGAACAGAGAATGCACTACACACTCTGCAGCAAGTGATTATTTACTTAAGGATGGAATATGATTTGGTCCTGCTTACATTGTTGTGACAGTAAGTTAACATATTTTCATGGTTACTTCAATATGCCCAGTTGAGGCAAAGGTGGGTAACGAATAATTTTTTATTTTTGTTAACTTCCTCTCTGTGTATAAGTTTGCTGACTGTAGACACTATGGTATGCCACAACAAGATTAACGAAGAGGCAAACACCGTTTAAATATAATATATATATATATATATATATATATATATATATATATATATATATATATATGTTTGTTTGTTTGTGACGTATAGACTCGGAAACTACTGAACCGATTTAGCTGAAATTTACCATATATGTTTGATTTCATTAAGGGATACCAGCTGTCATAGTTTGAAACAGTTTGCGAAATGTGTTTGACAATTTTTCGAAATTAATATTTTTATTTTTTCAACAGTGACATTTCATTAAAGCTACGTTCCTACATGCGCATGCGCAGTAGTCGGGACGCACCATTCAAATTCGAAATTTCACATACGCTTTAACGTCATCAATCTCATACGCCGGCGAAATACGGCTTTATTTTTTGCAAAACTTTGCTGTGAAGTTTCATTAGTACTTGAAGTTATTTCTAGGGTATGAGAAAACAATTGCCTGCTGTTTTAAGTTGTGTTAGAATCTAGAAATACACAAAATTTCGCAGAAGGTGAGTGCATTTATTTCATTCACATATTTTAATGTGTGTCAGTATGCACATAACATGTATTTTTTAAACTTTCAACAAGTGTGAACAACTCTTTAAATCTCGCACTGAAAGATGTCTAAACATTATATTTAATATTTCTCCTGCCGGATCTACCACAAATTAAATAATATTGTCTAGCGTGTATTAGTATTAATATTGTTGATATTTTTATTAACTTGCCATCGGAACTGCTACAGTCATAATGTCTACACATTATCTGTTGGCTTTCGCCTATTATTTGTGTTACTAATGAAAACGAATAAAATCTCATGCTAATATTTTCATTTTCTCCAGCGACATATCAACAGTCATATTTCATTCATTCCGTGTGTGAGGACGAACAAGCTATTTCCGATGAACGCTCGCTAAATTCACAAGCAGTTTCTACGCGCTGTTCATTTTTTTCTACACAGTTGCAACTGTTTACGGAACATTGAAGATGCTTTGGCATTGAAAGCATATGGGACCGGAGAGCTGACTAGAGAAAGGGATACTTTTAGGCGTGCCGTGAGAAGAGCGACGTTCTGTAAAGGATTTGCTAATTGATGATGATTTCTTTATATAACATTTCCAAAACTCTCTAAGTCTAAAGGCTCTAATCAGTTTGTGGTTTTTATCTGTGTCGAGGAGAGCTGACTCGTTTGTTTGTCTGTCCTGGTATTCCATGATATGCTCTGCATTGTTGCACGTTAATGCTTTTTAGGTTGTGTGCAACTGTCAATGTCTCAGAGACCTATGAATACACCGTGCTTTTTGCTTTGTTACATAAACTATAACCTCGTTCCAACACGGGACGCATTTTTTATGTTTTTGTTTTTTTTAAAGCCTCACTGTGGCGAGGTGATATCGTTCAAAGGTGTGAGAACATGTTAGGGGCGTTGTGATGTGTATAAGGACTTACTCCGTACGTCAGCCTGCTCTTGGGTGGTTTTACGGATGCGAACTCAAGACTTCTCCCGCACGACGCCGATAATGGCTCACCTTTATGACCTCAGCCGAGTTGGCAGGGTATCTCAGAGTTAATGACCCTTGGAGATGAAGTATCCAGTCCAACTCCCATCAGCATTGATGCTCTGGATTGGGTCTCTAGGTGCAAGGACTTTGGATAAGGGGACAAAGAAAGCACCACACAAATAAGACCACAATATGTCCTGTCCCACGAAACTATCAAAGAAATTAACCCAGTCAACAAATGCTCCATGAAGTCGGATGTGTCAGCCGAGACGCGTAAATATCACAGCTTTGCTGTAAACAGGCACACCGTATTTAAGTCACTCAGACGAAAGAAAAGAAGAAGAAGAAGGAAAAAAAACTGGGTTTCTGGTACGTGTACAAGTGTGATTCTCATTAGAATCGGTGTCTATAGCTCGATGTGCGGTCCTGGCAGGGTTGAATGCCAGCCCACTCGATATTACATTTACAAGTTAATTACTATTTCCTCTTGAACCTAGGTCTGCGCATAGGTCAGAGATCATAGCTCTCCATGTCTGGCGGTTCGTTGCCACCTGTTGTTGGTCTTGGATGTTTGTCAGGCCCACTAACGAAGTAGCACACTATTTAGAGTCAGAAATCTTATTCTCAAACAAAGGATGTTTTACAAATGCAGTGTTGTTGGGTCGTTAATCAGTCTGGAGCCTAGTTAAAAGGAAACACGTCCCGCCATCTTAACCCAAAACCGGAAACATTCACAAGGGATGTGGAAAAATATCTACATTAACCTATCCTATCCTATTAACCGGGCATACTTTTTTTAAAACTGAATACCCCTAAAAGATTATAAAGAGCGCCCGTACCTTGGAGTCACATTTGATGAAAGGTTGACATGGAGAAAACATATCAACAAGGCAGCAATCAAAGCCAGGATGAAGACATCGATACTAACAAAACTATGTGGAACAACATGGGGAGCCAGTGGGAAAATACTCAATAAAGTATACAGGCAAAGAATAACACCACACTTAGAATATGGGTCAACTGCATGGTGTTCAGCATCTAGTCCCACATTAAAGGAGTTAGACAAAGTGCAAAATCAAGCGCTCAGAGTCATCACAGGAGGGATGAAATCAACTGCCATATTAGAAATGGAAAAAGCTGGGAAAACACAGGCACTGGGAGAATGCAGAGATACAATGTTGCAAATACAAGCTGATAAGTTCCTCAGTATGCCAGATCACCCCATGAAAAATATATTTCAGAACCTAGTCTAAGGACGGGTAAAAAGAAGCAGCTTTATGCTGAAAAAAGAAAAGAAAATGTAGACACACTACTGACTTTCCAGAAATTGCTTGCCCATTTAAAAATACCCCCCCCCCACCCCCCCACCCCCCCCCCACCCCCAAACAAAAACCCATGGAGAGAAAAATGCAAACTAACTGTACAAATCCAGACAAATGTGAATGAAATATTTGACAAGAAAGAGCAAAATAGTATACAATGCAGAATGGCCACCCTCAGTAATACTGATGAAGAATATCCTCAAGAACAATGGGTCCAAGTCTATACAGAGGGGTCCGCTCAAAATGCAGTTAGAAATGGTGGTGCTGGAGTGTACATATAATTCCTAGATGGTACTAGGGATAAGTCCAGCGTACCAACCGGGAAGTACTGCCATAGTTATGATGAAGAAACGCAGGCTATCAAGATAGCAACAGAGAAACTACTAAAAACGAATCTTGGCTCACAGTATGTGGTAATGCTGACAGATGCTGGCAGGGGAAGGTGCGACACAAGTGCAGCCGAATGTAACAGTCACATACCACCCAAAAAAAAAAAAAGAAAAAGACGGATAATTAAATGGATCAGGAAACCACCAGCCCTAGCACAGGACGACTTTTTTTTATTATGGACAGGTCAAAACAAGTAATTGTCCCCTGCCTCAGAACAGGGCACAACCGATTACGTAACCACATGTACACACAATTTAAGATAGGCGTATCAGCCATGTGCACCTGTGGAAAGGGGCCCCAGACAGCCGAGCATGAACTCCAGGACTGCACCGAATTTGCCACATTAAGGCAAACTTTTTGGTCAGAAAGAACAACAGTGGAACATAAACTCTATGGACCACTGAATGAACTTACAACGACAGTAAAATTTACACAAGAGACAAAATTGCTAATAGAGACAAATTATTTCAGGCTAACGAAACAAGAAGAAGAAGCACCTATCTTTAGCCTTCAGTTTAGAACCGCCGTGCTGTAGCAACTAGACGCCTCCCTCCGTAATCAAAGGTCGTGGGTTCAGACACTGACAGAACCAAACATTTAAAAACAATTACCTTAGCTCCTAGGCAAACCCAACCACAATTGCTACGAGGTAAAGTCCTCGGAAGTAAAGTTGATCACATAACCGGCAGACTGACAATCACTCTATACATTATAGGTGTACCTTTACATGTTGAGTGTATGAGAGGGCGTAGAAAAAGATCCTTAATTTGACAATGATTAGGTTATTATTAATATTATTTTTAATAGTTATGGAGAAGCAAACATTCCATGCAGTTGATTTCAGAATTTCGCAGTGTGCTTGCAAGAAATCTCATATGTTGTCTGTGTAATCGCTAATATTGTGTAAAGTTATGTTCTGCGTTCACACGACGACCGTTACAAGACCCATAATTATGCAAACTGAAATCATATTTCACGGGTGTATAAATACAGCGTAGTGAAATATTTTTTTTTATCACAAAGGAACTCAGTCAGACATATACATTCAGAAAGAAAAAACAAAGCACGAATATTTTGTTGTCTGACAAATTATTTGTTTTTTTTTTTTAATTGTTAACTTTCATGTTGTAAACTTGTAATATTATCCTCATTACCTTATAAATTAAAATCACACTAAATACATGGAATGGAAGTTGGAAATCATTGGACAGTAAGAGACTCTAGGCTGTGGCTTATATCAGGAGGTTTGGTAAAGTTCTGATGTTTATTAAGGGGCAGCTGATGTCGGTCCACACTGGCCACTCAGATACGAGCGAACAGACTGTCCGTTACGGCAGGTAGCTTCGAAGAACGAAAGGTTTCCAAGTGAGGTATACCACTTAACAAGTTCACTGGGCGCTGGACAAGGACAGGCCAGTGGTTGGAGTGTGTCTAGCGATATGTTTATCTTTGAGCTCAGTCGTGTAAGAGCTAAAGGGATTTCTGTCAGCTGTGAGTCCGTAATGGAGAGGACTTGTAGCGAGACCAGATCTAAGAATGCATCAGGTTGGATTGTTGAGATGGGATTGAAGTCAACAGATAAAGTTCGGAGAAGATTGAGATTTCTGAAAGTTGTGTTTGTGATGACAGTTAAATTGTTGGATCTCAATAACAGGTATTTCAGACTAGAAGGAAATGATGTAGATTCAATTTTTGAAATGGAGTTGCCTGACAAGTATAACGTGGTAAGCCTATACATGCTAGCGACATCTGCTGGTACAGTCGAAAGATTGTTGTCTGAAAGATGCAATATTGTCAAAGATGTAGGAAGTGAGCCGGCAGGTATATCTGATATTCCGTTGTCTGATAGGCTAAGGATTCTTAGACTTGTCAGCTCTGAAAAATTTGCTACTCTGGTTAGCCCAAGAGATTCCAGATATAAATAAGAAAGCTTTGGGGCAAATGGTAACTCAGGTAAATTTTGAATTTGGGTCACATCTGTAAAATTGTTGTCACTTAAATATAGGGTGTCTAGACTTGAGAGTGTGGACAACGCCTGTGGCAATTGGGTCAAGCCGGTCGACGAAAGGTCTAAAGAAGTCAGCACATCTGTCACTGAAATAAAGGCATCGTCTGGTATATATTTGAGAGTGTTCCCTCTTAAGTTGATAGAACGGAGGAAATGAAAGTCAGAAATCCAGCTTGGCCATGCAGATAGACCCATGTAAGTAAGTTCAAGAGTCTCAAGTGTCGTAGCAATCTGCTTCAATGTAGCGGCATCCCAGTCTTGTATCGGAGTATCCTGAAGCTGTAGGTCGATCAGTTTGGTCAGTTTCTTTAGCGCTGTTGGGAGATTGTTGAAGTGTGCACCGTTGATATACAGACTCTGTAGTGTCCCTGCCGTTGCATTAAAGGCGTTTTCAGAGATATTAGTTAGTGGAACGCCAAACAGAAAGATTGATGTCAGACCAGAAGGCAGGTTGTTGTCAGATATACTGGTTAAAGTTCCATCCTAAAAAAAAAAAAAACATTCAAAATATTTGATTCAAAGCGTTGTTTATGCATAATGGATGTGGTAGTGACAGAAGGGAAGGACAAACAAAATCAATGTTGAATGTGCCCGAGCAACCTCAAGAAATGGTCTGAAAGAAGGGTATGAAGATTCCCAAGAGAGAATTCATTAATTCATCGTCCTGTTATGCCATTCTATGTCATATAGATCTGTAAATCCACTCCGTTATATCTTGTACAATCACAGTTCAGTATCAATGATTGAATAATGTCCAGCTCCCCTTGGCCTCTCTTCAATTTTCGTTCTTTTTTTGTTCTGTGTCAGTGAATCATCACACAGAATACTCTTCGCGGAGGCATGTGAGAGGTCAGACTGACAGCAGTAAGAAGTAACTTCAAAATTTAACAGCTCGCATTTGCACGTAATCCATAACGCATCTTCTAGAGGTGACACTCATCATCATCATCAGGTTAATCGCCGACTGGCGTGGGTGATCATGTCTCTCCATTATCTGCGATCTCCTGCAGCATGCATCAGTTTCTGTGCCGACACACCTCCATGCCATGCAACAAGCCTATCAAGAATATTTTTCTCGTTGTCTTCCTCTTTCCCTCCTTCCACAGATCTTTCCAGTGGTCACAATATGTTCTAGTTTCCCTCTTCTCAATACTACCTACATCTATTCGCCATTTTTTTACTATGCAGTTCGCATCACACATCTCACAGACAATAAGTATTCTCCATGAAAATCACAGCTCACAGTGTCGCACCAATTGCGCCACTCAGGTATCTAACCCTCCAGCCTGGATTTCGCCTATACTTGATTCATTCTCCATTAAATTTTACGCGAGAGTGGGCAGAAACAGTGGCAGATGGTGTTGGTATTCTGATTTTCACTTGGTGACTGTGTAGAGTAGCATCCACCGTGTGAAAGTGAGGTGGGCTTGAGCAAGGAAGGTTAAAAGATCTTAGCGAGGTGAGACAGTAACGGCTGTCCTCCAGTGACAAAGAAAAACTGACCGTTTTACTATTTTGTATCACAATTTACTATTTATTACAAATACTTCACTCGGTTTACTTCTCGAACATAGACCACTTTACCTATCTGGGTTCCACAGTGAATAGCAAACTAAATCAACATCAGGATAGTTAAGGAAAAACAACAATGAGAAGAATGACAGAGTTTGGGAGAGCAGAAAGCTCACTATTTAAACAGAAACTCTTGTCATCAGTCTTATGTTCTCATCACTCTGCTTTACGGTAGTGAAACTGGTTCAGCCTATTTGCACTAGGGGAGACGGCTTAATAGCTTTCACATGCGATGCCTAAGAAGAATACTTGGCATTAAGTGGCAGGACAAAATCACAAACACTTAGGTAACTGGAAAGAGCAGGTACTACAACAATCTTTTCCATGCTCAGTCTACGAAGGCTCAGGTGGCTGGGTCACACCTGGAGAATGGAGGATGGCAGAGTCCCGAAGTACATCCTTTATGGTGATTTAAAGACAGGTAGATGATGCCGAGGCCGACCTCTACTACAGTATAAACATGTGATGTGTGGAAGCGGGTCATGAATGATACTGGTATTGAGGTGGACTAGTGGGAATAAAATGCCATGGGCCGTGTTGTGTGGAAAGCGCATATCAGGAAGGGAATGAGAGTGAATAAAGAAAAGATTTCAGAAAGGATGAGAGCTGAGCGTCTGTAAAGACACGGATTAAACACAAATGTTGACAACAATGGTCTTGAAATCACTTGCTATTATTGTGGAAGACTTTTCTTGACACGAGTGGGTCTTGCTAGTCACACTCGCCATCGTCTCATGCCTCCTCATAGCGCAGTATAACACTATCGTCTGGAAAGACGGAAAGGTGCCAATCATTACTATTTACAATATATTACAAATACTTTACTCGGTTTACTTCTCGAACATAGGGACCAGAAGGCTTGCCACACGATTCTCCACTCCTGCAGAAACTTTAACGTATGCGAGCATGCTCTAAACATAAAAGCGACGAGGAGGAGAATTATCACGTCGTATTCTCTCCAGTGTAATCGTTACTAGCTGAGGCTTTTATATGCACACTGATCACGCCTCTCCACTGTTAAGAGACATTAAGACATTTTGAACAATGCTCCACTGGGACACCTAGAGGAATAAAAAACAGATCTGTCTGCCAGAAAACTACGTCTGAACAAACTCACCTGAAACCATAGTTCCGTAATTTGGCTGGTATTGACTCCCGTATTTAGTGGCGGGATTGTATCCAGACTGTTGCATGTCACAGTAGAAAAATCACACGTGCATCTCTGCGCAAACATAGACAACAAATGTAATATAGCTGACTCAGGCATGACATGGTGACTGAAGACGTTGGATTGTTTGTTATATGTCACATTACAAATAGTACCCCCCCCCCCCCCCCCCCCCCCTTTTGTGTTTCCCCTCAGAGACCTAATTTAAACCGAGTCCGAAAAACATGGTCCTTGGCAGGTTCTTGAAAAGAAATTTGGCTCTTAAAACATTTTTACTTGTCCTGCTGCTGATTTTTGGCTTTTTTGACAAATGACTGCCGACAGTTGATCTAGCACTATATGCTTAATCCACCAGAAGGCGTGAAAGTGGTCTTTAATTAGAAGACCAGCAACTTACAGTTATAAATAGCATGGCAGGTTAAAAATATTGTCGGGTAATACCATATCTCATCATCATCATGCAACCTGCAAATTGGCGTAGGCGCTCATGCGTCTCCACAGATCACGATCCCTGGTAGCCTAGAGTAGCTCTCTTGATGATATCCCTCCATGCCATCGTTTAAGCCAATCCAGCATTATCTCTTGGTCTACCATTAATCCTTTTTTTTTAAAATTGATCTTTCCAGTTGAAACGATGTTCTCTAAAGTCTCTCTTCTAAAAGAACAGTGTTTGTTTCTTTCTTATTTTTGTATATAGGGATCTACTTTCATTAGCCTCTTTCAAAGCAGTTGTTGTAAGTTACTCTGGCCGTCCAAGGTATTCGTAACATTAATCTCAAAAACCACATCTCTGTTGCTTCAAAATTCTTCTTAATTTGTTCATTTACATTCCAAGATTCGCCATATCTAGGGTTACCATATCGTCCAGGTTTCGCCCAGACAGTATAGCTTCTTTTAGGTAGGCCCAGGCCGAGATTGGCTTCAGCCAAGGTATATGTTCCTGACGTCACCAAACAGGGCTAACGATACGTTAACGCAGCGATCCTCAAACTGGGTAACGCGTCAAGGAGCGGTGCTCGTTCAGTAGAGCACTCCTCCAATAGGAATCTTTTCGGTCAGCACGACTTGCAATCTTGAATGGTATTTTGATTACTGGGCATATGGACGCACTACTCTCAGCTGTTTTTGTGTCTTGCCATATACACGACTTGTAGCCCTTGTAGAAATAGCTTTGCAGAGTACGAAAACCTTCCTCGGCGACATGGACGACGTGCGACGACGTACCATCTCGGCTCGTATCTGACTTATTTTGGCATTTTTGAACACCATAATAGAAACTGACGTCTGAAGTCAGACTAAATATTCCAATGATCCATGCATGTGGTATTGGAGTTATTGCACACGACCAAACATGATCTTTTGGGTTGAAATATAAGTCTTTTACTTAAGGGACTATATGAGAGATCAGTTATGTCTGAAAGAAAATTGTCCTCCGTAACTGATGTCACTAAGTTCCACAGATCCAGTCGTATTGCAGCTGGAATCTGGACGGATAATGTTTTTCACTCTGAATATAATATGATGCTGACTTTGACTTTGTCTGAATGAAATGTAGTGAGGGTCTGTGCTAGCGTTCGACTAGAGTTGTGGTGAAGACGAAGAAAAAGATAAATAGCAAGAGCAAGAAGAAGAAGAAGATGAAGAAGAAGAAGAAGACGAAAGAAAGAAGTATATTTAAAATCTATGATCTATACTGTATCATATACTAGCGCAAAATTATTATACGTTATTATTCATGTTTGCCGTGATTTTTCTATTGTGAGAAATGTTTACCACTCTACGACAGCTATCTGACTCACCGGACCACTGTAAGGACAATCTTGAGCCATCGCTTGCACGATACATACGATCACAAAAGACCATACAATGTGAAGGTTTCTCACAGCTTCCATCATTGTGCGGCTGAGGTTTTCAGAACTGGCTTGTGAAAATAATATTTACACATGAATAAAAAAGCACATTTTTAATGTACTTTTTTTTTTTTTTTTTTAAATTGGTTTTTAATATCCGCTTTGTGCATCTAGACATCGAAGTTTAACATAAAATAGGTAGCCGAGCTAGAAGGTGCTCAGTTGCTTGGCGTTTTGTAATGTTGTGACGTCTCTGGCTGTCACTGATGCCTTAAATCCATCTTCGTCTAAGCCTCTTCTGTCTCTTGGTGTTTTATTCTCACATGAAAACCTTTTACTGCTCGTACTGTTTCATTCTCACCATGGGGACGAACCTTTTAGTCTTTGCTTCTCAGCCTATTTACAAGTGGTTATTGTTTCACTAATTTTTTTTTCAACTTTTTACGAATTCCGGCCCAAAAGAAGCGTATTTGGTTTTTATTCAAGCCTTCTCTCATGTGACACGTGCTTGTCTATGTTAGAGGGGTGTCACGTTGTCTTGTGTTCGGGAAGAGCTTAGTATATTGTGCGCACGTAGACGGCGAGCTACGCAGTGTGTTCTACTCGTTTTTTTGGACATTGCGTATATTACGGAGTTCAGGTACGACATGCATTTAGTTCTGTTCTCAGCGTTGACGAGCGACAAGGAGTAGAGCGTTGTTTCTCTGTAGTGAGACAGGTCTTTAGTCCGCAGCCGAAAATGTTAACAATTCTGAAGCCATGGGACGTACTCTGGACTCTCTCTTGAGACCTAGGCTGAGGTTGTAAAGTAGGAGAAAGGGGGGGGGGGGGTCGTTGGAGTTAGGGGGAGTTCTAAATGTTCTGGGATCGTTAAAATCAGTGTCGTCGTGTAAAATAAACACGTGACATCGGCACTGTTATAATCGGAGACAAGACGACTTGACACTCCTGTAACATAAACTAGCTTCTGTAACATGTGAGAAAGCATGATAAATGCCCAATTACGCTCTACATGGGCTAGAATTCGTAAAAAGTTCCGTTTGTGAATCTGTCCATTTTTTACACTTTCTAGTCTTGTTTTGTTCGCAACCTTTCTTTTGCATATAATTTCAAAGGTTATTAGTTTTGCAGACTTCTTTAGTTTATGTCGATATCCGATTGTGTGGGAGAGAAAGAGAGGGAGAGAGAGAGAGAGAGAGAGAGAGAGAGAGAGAGAGAGAGAGAGAGAGAAGAGAGAGAGAGAGAGAAAGAGAGAGAAAAGAGAGAGAGAGAGAGAGAGAGAGAGAGGGAGAGTGAGAGATAGAGGGAGAGAGAGTGTGTGATGTGTGTGTATGTATAGCTATATATTTTCCTGGAAATGGCTAATGAAAGACGAACATTATATACAACAATTAAAAGGAGACAAACAAAGTTCTGTTGGTCAAGTGATGAGAAAAGGAACACTAAAGAATATCGCCATGACTGGAAAGAAGAGGCAGACCAAGAGAAATGATGGGAGACGGCTTAAAATAGGGGCATAGAGGAATGTCATCAATGGAATTGATCCAGAACATCAAAGACCGAGATCTCCTAAGATGCATAAACGCCAAGGCCAGCTGGCAATACACCTGGTGATAATGATGATAATGAAGATGATGATGAAGATGAGTTTTTTTGTGTGTGTATATACATATATACTCGTATATATGTGTGTACGTGTGTGTTAATTTGTGTTTCTAACAATTTACTTATGCATTTTTGGAGTTGGAAGATGTGGGAGTGGCATTTTTTTTTTTTTAATGTAATGGGGCTGTCCGCTGTCCTCATGCAGTATTTATACACAAGGTGTAACTTAACTTCCTATGTTTGGCCTTAATTCTTACTATTTGGTTTGATCTCTGTTCCGTTATGGGTCCTGGCATGGACTAGTTTGATTTGCTTATAGTTGGATTAAACTGGTCTGATTTGGTTAATTTTCATTTAGTTTCTTTATAAATGTTTCTGTTGTTTTCCCGTTAAAAGAAAGACTTGTCTTTCCTTGCACATGAAAAAGTTCAATAAGCCGTGCTGTGCTCATCAAAATATCACTTAAGAACAATAAAATCTGAACATAGTGCCAGAACTCCATAGCTCCGACAACGGTCTAAATGTTTTAATGCCACATACATTTGCTATACACAGTCTCACATAGACTGCTTTTCTCATTCTGAACAGTTTTCTGACAAGGCGCCTACTGGATCCGTTCGTTCCTTGTGTGTGTGTGTGTGTGTGTGTGTGTGTGTGTGTGTTCGCGCGTATGTCCACATGTATGTTTCAGTATGAATTGGTCTGTGTGTGTTTCTGTGTGTTTAAGTGTGCCTCTTTGCTGTGTATGTGTGTCTGCGTGTGTGTGTGTGCGATTGGATCCATGTAGCTGTGAATATGTGTTTTTGTGTGTGTCTCTGTGTTTGTCTGCATGTGTGTGTGTCTCGGTGTTTTTCTGCATATTTCATGTGACTGTGTGTATATCTTCGTTTGTGTCTGTGTGTGTCCTCGTTTGTGTTCGTCTGCATGTTTGCCTGTGTATGTTTATGTGTTTTGTCTGAGGGTGTGTCTATGAGGCTGTATGTATGTATCTCTATGTGTGGGTGTCTGTATGTCTGTCTGCGTGAGTGTATGTGTCAGCATGTGTCTGTCTGTGTATGTCTATGTGTGTTTCTCTGTGTGTATTGTGTGTGCCCCTTTGTTGTCTGTATGTGTCTGCATGTCAGAGTATATGTCTGTGCGTGCTATTAATATATGTGTCTGCGTGTGTATTTCTATGTGTTTGTATGTGTATGCATTTCTGCGTGTTTGTCTGTGTGGGTGTCAGATTGTGTTTGTCTGCCTGTTTGTATTTGTGTGTGTGTGTCCGTGTGTTTGACTGCGTGTTTGTCTATGTGGCTGTATGTATGTGTCTGCATGTTTGTCTGCGTGTGTGTGTGTGGTGTGTGTGTAAGTGTGTGAGCACGAATGTAAATATGTGTGCTGTGTGTTTTCCTGTGTGTGTTTATATGTAAGAGTCTGTGTGTGTGTCTGTATTTTTGTCTAAGTGAGCGTGTGTGTCTTTGTGGGAGTGTCTCCATGCATGACTGTATTTATGACTGTATGTTTGTATGTGTGTATGCCTGTATGTTTGTATCTTTGTATGTTTGTTTGTATGTATGTATGCCTGTGTGTATGCCTGTTTGCATGTTTGTTTGTATGTATGTACGTATATATGTATGTATGTAATGTTTGCATGCATGTATGTGTGTGTGAGTGGGTGATCGTGTGTATGTGGGTGTATGTATGCACGCGCGGGTTTTTGGCATGCACTTTACAACTCATGCTTTTGTGTTCTTTTATAATATTCATAATATGCATATTATCATATGATCCTAACATGCTTTATTAGTAAAAATACAACTGCTGTGCGAAAGATGGTTGACTGGAAGGGCCGAATGTAAGACGGGCCTGCGTGCCCAATTTGTGACCCTTTGAAAATAAAGTTCGTTCGTTCGTTCGTTTCGGTTTTCCCATACTAAATTTGTTTATCTTGTCATCTAGCACGCGGGTTCTGCTAATGTTTCGTCCTTATCTAATGGAGTTTTACATGCTACCCACAACTCCAGGTTGAGGAATAGTGCGCCCGCTGTGTCTTACTTAGGTTGCATTTTACCATGTTGTACTTTTTTTTTTCTACTCATTTACCAGCAGTAAACTCCAGCGGAAAGTTCTGGTTGTTTATCCATCTCTGAACTTCAGACTCGTGTTAGAACCAAAGTGTTGCATGCTCATCTGTTTTACAGATCGGACTTATTTGTATGCAAATTGTTGGTTCCTTGCCTCTGTGGTAGATGCACTACGACCTTCTAAGAAAACACACAAGCTGGTCGACTCTTACAACACGCTTGCTGGGGAGGAAGTAGGTCTATTTATGTTTCCCCCGCAATGAGCCTCGGAACCCACACGGGCAACCATGCTGTACTGATAGGAAATATTTTACTGCTCAGTCCTGGTGATTTGTACCGATACGGAACTTGTTACCATCTAAAACTGGAGAGCTGTATCGTAGGGAACTTACAGTCATACAGTTTGAAAACGTTTTAGCTTGTACTCTTAATAAACTCATCGCAAATTTTATCTCTTCCAAAATTAAGTTGTATGTCATAACCGATCGCTTCTTGTGTCATGTGTCTTTGCACTGAACTACGCGGAACTCAATAAGTCATGATCTTTATGCTGAAGTGTTTTGTCTAAAAAAAAACTGTATCAGTATAATTAGATCTGTTATGTTTACCTCGAAAGTTTGGGTGAAGATGAGGAGTTTAAGTTCCTACGCCCAGTGCTTCAGTTACTGTTATTCTTAGAGTTCCTGCTATTACAGACAGGGATGTGTATTGTATCAACTACTTAACGTAAATTTGTCTAGAAAAACCACCACAGCCAACAAGTGCTGGAGTTGATCCTGAAACTGCAATTAACCAGACTTGTGACAGTTATGAACCACTCATAATTGGTGGTCATCCAATTCCGGAACTTCGCTATGTATATTGCAGAGTCCTCCTTTTGAGCAGCGTAAAGGGAATAGAAGATGTAATCATGTCTGTCCAAAAGCACAGTGAAGATCAAAACTTTTTCTTGAACATGATGAAAACGAAAATAATGTCCACAGAAAACTGGCTGTCACCGAAAAATAACAATAAATCATGAAGAAATTAAAAATGTAACAAACTTTGAACATCTAGGTTCTATAATAATTAGCAATGGAGACTTTTTTTACATATATCAAAAGAAGGATGGCCAAAGCAATACAAAGATTAAACATCATTAAAGGATAGGGAATCAAAATTAAAATTTAAGCTCATGCATCTTCCCTGTAGAAACACACGGTTTTAAGTCGTGGACTATCTTCCAGTCCTTAAGAACGAAAATGGTCAAATGAAGCGCCATGGTGGATTGGAAAAAAAAATAATAGAAGAAGGCATCGTAGTAGAAAGGAGGAGCAGTGGCCGACCAAAATGAAGATGGGCACAGGATATTGGGAATCATTAAATGTGAAAATACATGAAGCGGCAGAGCTAGCGAGCTACTGTTTCTTTCAGGCTTACCTTGATGAGAGCAACGTTCTGCAATGGATGTGCTACATGATGATGCTGATGATATCTAATTAAAATGTGTTATTTTCAGCAGTTGATTGATGGATGTTTTAATTTTGAATCAACATACCAGAACTAGGAAGTTCCCATAAATACCCTGTCCCCAATTTCAGTAGCAAACGCAGTTCCGATTTCGTTGGATAATTGTATCTCCGCCTTGTCTTTCCCTTGAGTGTTGAGCTTCAGTCCGATTACAAGATCATTTCTCGCAGCACCATTCTGACGAGACCACGATGATCTACTTTCACAGTTAGAATGTGTACAATCCTGTTATTCTTCTGATAAATGATTCAAAGAACATGAGCACTAATCTTTGTATGTGTCGCAAATGGCCCACTACATAGATACTAGTGGATAATGATAAGCTGTAAACAGTTGAAGTGGCGTCCGTGGCTTAGGCGTTGCGAGTCCGACTCGTAATTCCAACCTACCGCGATCGAAACCCACTGCTTGGATGTTTATCATGGTATAGGGCGTCGCAGGTCGACCCAGCCTAAAATGGGTACCAGGATGGCTGTCCTGGGGAAGTAAAGACAGCCGGCGTAATGCTGACCACATTACCCACCTAGTGCCGATGGTCTGTAAAAATATGGGCGCTCTTCCCATATACCCGATTCGCCTAAAGGCGTGAAAAGGGATGTTTGCTTACTTTACTATAAACATCTACTGACCTTATCCTGCCGTTCTTTGTTCAGTGAAGAGTACAGGAGGGTGACTGACTGTCTTTTATACGCTGTAAATTTATATTAGCCACGATTTCCAACTGATAAGATTTAACCAAAAACAATGTCATCACAGTAATTTGCAACATTTGAATAATATATCTTTACTGTAGATATGGAACCTTTGTGAACTATAGCAGGTGTCTCTATTGGATTTTTAAATGTTTCTTTATCATCAACAACAACCAAAAAAAAAAAAAAAATGATTCCATCGGTGAACATTTTCTATTGATACTCTGTGGGCTCGTTTTTAGAGAATTCTTGAAACTTGTCGTCACTGTGTACTAAAGAGCTTGAACACAAAGGTTATGTCGACTCTAGACATAAAATAAGACAACCGAGTATCTAGGAGCTTAGAGAAAACTACATGATAAGAACCATCATAACATTTCTTTGGCATTAGCAAATTGTATATCCGCCTTGTCTTTCCCTTGAGTGTTAAGCCTCAGTCAGATTACCCGATCACACCCCGCACCACCATTTTGACGAGACTACAATGATTTACTTACATAGTTACAACTTGTACGATCTTGTACGTGGTTAGATATTCTGTATATATGTACAACCTTTTCCATCATCTAATAAAAACGCACCCTGGGATAACTATGTGTTTATTTATTTTTAAAAAGAATATGTCATTAATCGTTTCATATAATATGGACTGTAATTAATTGTTGCTTTTCTGCATTTATGCTGTAAAGTTATGTTTTAGAATCACTTAATATTTTTGTACTGCTTTCAAAAACTGTCGTAAATTGTTTGTTTACGGTCAACAAAGCGGCAAACAAGAAGAACATGTCATTATACTGGAAATATAATATCCAAACGCAGCACCAATTGTTGCTATCTTGTGAAATAGTAAGTTAAAGACCCTGTTCATGCCTTCACTCGTTTTGGGCATATAGCGCTAGACCTGTATTTTATACAGTAATCGGCACTATTGGTGATGTGGTCAGTATCACGCCTTACTTTCCAGGACTCAACCTGGCACTCATTCAGGGCATTGTCGATCTGTAAGCCAAGATCATTTTGAAAAATGTCACGTACCGTCAGTACCCGAACCCACGACCACAAGCCAGCTGTTAGATTTGCCAACACTAACGGTCCCACGCCAGACTTGCAGCTCACCGTCGGCGCGAATGATCAATGACAACTATGCCTTTATTCTCCGAAATGGAGCTCGGGAACCCATACTGGGAGGAAATCATGATCAATTTGAAAAATGAGGATTCAACCCAGTGTTAACCGACATCTTTCCGATCTTTTGACTAACCTCATTACCCAAATGTTAGATGAACAAACCAACATTTACTCCCTCAAGTGTTTGATCTATTTGCACGTATAAAGTGTTCATACAGCTCACAAAGTCTGACAATTAAAATGGTTTGGACATGTGACTAGAATTTCTTAGTATTAATTGCCACAGAGCACAACGGGAAGAATTGAAATGATTAAGGAATAAGGTAAGAGACTAAGCGGACGGAGTACTGTTTTCTGTGCATGTGTATGAGTATGTATGTATGTAAGTATTATGTAAGCATCTATGTATGCATGTATGTATGTTTTATATGTGTAAACATATATGAATACGTATATACTCTCTCAGAGAGTTCAACAGTGCGAAAGCCAGAGGAATTTTTTTCAGTTGTGAAGGTTCAATGTTGAGGTATTCCACAAATACCGGATCAGAGAATGCTTCAGGGAAGATTCTTGTGACTGGATTAATATTGAGTTTTAACGTGCTTGCAAAATTAGGGTTTCTGAATTTAATCTTTGTAATGATAGAATGTTACTTCTCAGGTCAAGATATGTTACACCAGACGAAAATGAATTAGTTTCAATGTTGATGATTAGGTTGTTAGTAAAAAATATACAGGAAAGCATAGTCATGTTGGCAATAAATATTGGGACGCATGAAAGTTTATAAAAGTTTATTGTTTGCCAGATTCAGTGATGTTAGAGACAAGGTAAGTAAGCCAGCAGGTACATCGGATATTCTATTGTTAGATAAGTCAATATCTTCAACCCTTGTCAAGTTTGAAAGGTTTGGTATTTTTGTCAGTCCACCGTGAACCGACATTTAAAGACGTAAGTTTCTGAGAAAAAAGTGAACCAGTTTTCTTTTCAATTTCAGACACATCTGTAAAATTGTTGCTACTTAAGTCCAGCTCAGTCAGGCTTGAGTGAGTGGACAACGCTTGAGGCACGTGAGTAAGACAAGTGCGTGAAAGACGAAGATCAGTGAGTATGTCTTTGATTGCGCATAAGGCATCGAGTAGAGTATTATATGAGATTCATGCTCGAGTCTATCCTATGTAGCAAATGAAAATCGGAAAGCCAGCTTGGCCATGTGGATAAACCCACGTTGTTTAGTTTAATACTCTCAAGTGTAGCAGCAATGTGTTTCAGTATAGAAGAATCCCAATCCTGTATCTTAGGAACAGTAATTGTTAATTCGGTCAGTGCGGTCAGATTCTTTATTGCTGGTGGTAACGTTGTGAACTGTGCGCTGGTAATGTATATCGGCCATAAAGATCCCGCCGATGTGTCGAAGGTGTCGTCAGAAACATTAGTGAGTTGGTGACTGTGCATATAGAGTTACCGAATGCCAGGAGGCAGACTCTTGCTGGGTATAGAGGTTAGATATCCGCTCTGGGGAAAAAGGAAGCTAAACAAACACAAAATTAAGGAAAACACAAAAACAATTTGGTTCTCTAGACAGAAATACACCATTTGGTACACATGAATAATGTTTAAGATAACTAAATAATACAATCATCTTCAACATCAAAAAGTTCAAGTTTTTTTCCTTATAAGAAAAATCAATTTTAACAGATACTTGCAATTTAATAGTAATAACTTGGCTCCCAGGTCGACCCAGCCTGAAATATGTAAAAGGTTAAGTCCAGGAAAATTAAGGTGACCGGCGTGATGTTAATTGCACATCCAGAGAGTGAACATTAATCTATAAATGATAGGTCTGACCCTATATACCCAAAACGGTAACGGTTGTTTAAAAGGGTCACCTACATTACATTTTTCATAATGGTCACAAATAGCAAACAGACGCGGCATCACCTCATCACAAATAGCGATAACAAGGTGAGTAGGTCAATGAGATATTACTTCTTACTAGGGTTGTACCGAATATTCGCTTCGTATTCGCTTCGAGGCCGAATAGTGGACATATTGACTATTCGGTATTCGGCCGAATAGTTGCGGTCGGGCCGAATACGAATAGTAGTTACCCCACACCCGCTTCTGTAAACACGACCTTAATGCTGACATCATGGAACGATTGGTTTTGTTGAAAGCTAATGCAGCTTTCCTGCATTAACTAAGCTGTCAGTGACAATTTCCAAGTTTATTACTTGTTTTAATACTTATGATTCTTTCAATCCTAGTTATTAATTACCACAGACTGACTGAAAGATGCAAAACATAAAATGTTTTTAAATGTTTACTATTCTGTGCGAATACTAACTAAAGATGGAAAGAATATAAACTCTGACCACATCCAAGTCAATAATATGAAAATAAAACGAGGGGAAACATATAAGTACTTGGGTGCAAACTTCAACTGCTCCAACATGCTGAGAGAAGAAATACAATCTAGAATACAATCTAGAAATAAGGTGTACTATGCCCTTCAGCATCTGCTAAAGTCAAAGTGTCTGTCTCGCAACACCAAGATCAAAATATATAAAACGTTAAAAAGACCAGTCGTTTTATATGGCTCTGAAACTTCAAGCAGAAATAAAAGAGATGAGGCCTTATTACAGGTTTTCGAAAACAGTCTTACGACAAATCTTTGGACCCATCAAAGATGCTAACAGCGGGGAATGGAGAGTGAGAAGCAACCATGTAACACATAATCTGTTAAAATCACCTTTGATCACTGGTATCATGAGAGCTAACAGACTAAAATGGTTGGGGCATATTGAGAGAATGTCAGATGACAGAGAAGTAAAAACTGTATACACCTGAGAGAGAAATAGGCGTAGACCGCGAGACAGACAAAAAATAAGTACGAGAGATAATGTCCAGTCAGACCTGCAAACAATTGGTGTCACAAATTGTGAAGAGAAGGCCAGCCAGAGAGATGAATGAAGACGAGTGATATCTGCAGCAGTAAACCTCAAGGGCTCAGAATGCTAATGAAGAAGATGACTGTTCTGTGCTACTTAATGTGAAGTAAAAGTTGAGCGTACATTTGACATGTAAATGTGTGTGTGTGTGTGTGTGTGTGTGTGTGTGTGTGTGTGTGTGTGTGTGTGTGTGTTGTTGTCGTTGTTGTTGTTGTTGTGTTTATTTTTTAAAGATATATTTTATTCACTATGTACTATTCGTTTTCGTATTCGTATTCGGCCGAATAATTGGTCCCGCTATTCGTATTCGGCCGAATAGTGAAAATCACTATTCGGTACAGCCCTACTTCTTACCCGTTTCACCTTTTTTATACAGGAAACATTTTTTACCAAGCTGGAGAATTGTCTGAACTAAATATCAATGAGAGAATAATAAATCTTTACAGACAAGCTTATGATGCAGCGGTACCAGCAGAGAAGTTAGTCTCATATCTTTTACAGGACGTTGCAGATCCAATCCCATCATTTTTTTTTTTTTTGTGTGTGTGGTTTTGTTTGTTTTTAAGCCAGATTTTACGTTCTGTAGTTTGTCATTGCTCAATGAACAGTCAGTTGGGGGTATCACTGTCGAAATCAACGCAAAACGTTCTACTGCCAAATCACCAGCAGCTGGAATTGAACCAAGATTCCTTGCATTAGGAAGCGCGTTTGCAACGCCCAAACTACAGACGCCGACAAGCAGAAAGTGAGCAGATTAGTGGTGAGAAAGTAATTTGAAGTGATGGACGAACAGCAGTCTGAAGAATGTGCATCATAGATAAAAGACAGAGTGTGTCATTCTTTAAGGGAAACCTTCCTTGAGAATAACGACAACTTTTTGTTGATTCATTGATAAAGAAGCTGATAGATGCACGCATGAGGAGAAAAAAAAAAACAGAATGTTTTATGTCAGTAGTGTATATCATCAAGGAAAAGACTCTTTGGCTGTATGTCTTTGTATTAGTCGAGGTTTCAACTTCATGGCCATCAGATCAGCTCATACATGCTCCATTTCTGTGCCAGTGAAAATCAAATGAAATGTCATTCATTGTCCCATTTGAAAAGAGAGAGAGAGAGAGAGAGAGAGAGAGAGAGAGAGAGAGAGAGAGAAAGAAAGAGAGAGAGAGAGAGAGAGAGAGAGAGAAAAGAATACTGGTTAGGAAACATTTAGTCCTGGCCCAATCCAGAAGTATGCGCACTTAGTAAATGTATAACACAGTTTCTAGATGTGCTAACGCCAACAGTCGCCACAAGAAATGCACTTTGCCGATGATGGAAGTAGTTGATCACGATAAGTTGGCAATTCACACGTAGAATTATTAAAAGAAAGGTTTTTTTGCCAGCCCACACGTTAACCAGCAATACCGAATACATGGCTCAACATTGCACAAAATAAAAGGTATTCTACTTGAAAAACACAGCTCACAGTGCTTCACCAATCACCTAACTTAGTAGCTGAGACAGCAACGTTTTATGTCTTTACCTCTAAGGCAATCAAGCTATCAGTCGGGTTTCTAGTCTCATAAAATTCTCTAAGAAATAGTTATTACTGTTCCACGGGAACAATCAAACATATAGCTGTTCTTGCAAAAACAAACACCCCGCACAAGCATCAAATGCATAAGGCATATGCCAGAGGGGCCAACACCAACTAAAGATTCAGTTCGTAAGTGATGGAAGCATCAGTCACACACACAGACACTCACACAAATCTTTGAGTCCAAGCGGACTGAGCACCAGAGGCCTAAGGTGTGGTAATGCAATTTTGAAATTTTACAAGTGTTACATGTTAAGACAGACAATACTAGTTAAAGTGACCAGGGATTGTTGATGAATAATTTTTAGAATATTGCTACAACATTACATTGTGTTAATAGTTAATTAATAGTAAAAAAATAGAATACTGCTACAAAAATAAATTGTGTTAATAGTTAATTAATAGTAAATAAATAGATGGTATGTACGCTTGCGTGAAGTATATATTAAAGCTATCCCTCGTCAAAGTTTAACTCTATCAATGACTAAAACAAGTCTGTTATATAACCTTATCTTTGTCTAGCTTCAGATAAATCAGATAAAAATTTCTCCTTTTTTTTTTTTTAATGTGAAAATTATAAAGTCATACAAGGTCCGATAATTAAGAAATGATACTGATTTTATTATGGCAAAGACAAAACTGCCATCTATGAAGCAAAGCATGGAATCTAAAAAGGCAACATCCATCTATGATCTGGCAGCTTTTTATTGCCGCTTCAAGGCAGATAACAAACAAGCCGCCATTTTGTTGACCTGGTCAGAGGTACATTGTTACGTAATCAGCATAAAGAAAAAAGCTAACATTATTCTTTATCTGGTGCAGACATTTTCAGGTGGTATTCACGATTCAAAAGTGGTGTGGACATGATAACTAATGCACATAGTCCTGGACACCAAATATCTGTTCGTAATGACGAACTCATTGCAAAAGTAAGAAAACGGATACAAGAAGATCAGTGTTTTACTGTGAAGATGATGGCTGATGAATCGGGTGTTAACAGAGAGAATATTCATAACATTTTAGCGCAAGATTTTGGCAAGAAAAATGTTACTTGCCAGTTTGTACCACATTCGTTGTCTGATGAACAAAATCATCAGCGGGTTGAGTACCTAAGAGAAATCATCAAAACAAGAATGTCTGGCCCAAAGACAAGTGGGTGTTTTTAGCCTTCCACCCTATTCTCCAGATTTGTTACCCTGTCATTATTTTCTATTTCGAAAAGTAAAATTACGATTGAAAGGACGCTTCTTTAACGATATTGATGACATCCAAAGGGCTTCGACTTTAAGGGCCATGACAACAGAAGAACTAAAGCGGTTGTTCCAGTGTTTGTTAGATCGTGTCACCTGCTGCATCAGTGCACAAGAAGCTTTACTTTGCATCAGAAACAGGTTATATCTTCAACTGTTGATTTTTTTAAATTTTTATGGATTTAGTCTCATTACTTAATTGTCGATCTTGTAAATCATGTTGGCATGAAGAAGTTTGTTGGGGGTTACATTATTTTCAATCCGAGTTTTGAGTTGTCATTGTATTAGCTTGGCCTTCTCACTATCAGCAGACAACAGCTGGAAATAGTACAGAAAGTGCGAAATGAAGCCACGAGACTGATCCTTTAATGCAGAAGAGACGCCTCTTGTTTCGTCGCACAAAACATCCTCGACCTACTAGACATGGTCACTAGACACCGCATGTTCCGCAACACAAAACAGCTAAGACCTGCCAGACATCGTCACTAGACATCCCATGTTACGCAATGCGAAACACTCTCGACCTGCCAGACATGGATCCTAGTCATGTTGCAAATTCCTTCTCATAACATGGCCAAGGATTGTCACTTTATGATGTATCTGATGAACTGTCTTTGGGCGCTCGCCTTTTTCAAAACAACCAGGTTTCTCTGATTACCTGTCCACGTCAATACAGACCTGAAAAGTTCTTTTAAAACGTTTAGACAATTATTATCTGTCAATGACGACTATGAGAGTTGGAGACTTACAAAACAAGTTGAACAGCGCACAAATGCCTTTAAATATAAATATTGCAGACTGTAATGATGCTATAAATAGGGATAACGTCAGGGGATGACTGGCAAAAATTGGTAAGTCCCTGATAGCATGGGTTTCACGGAGATATGGTGAAAAGCAAAGAGTGAATGAGTCACCTGTGAATGCGAGATCTGGGGGTTTTAGAATGAGGTGGTCATTCGGTGACTGGGCCCCAGACTGGAAGGATGTGAAGCTGAATCTGTGAAGGTGAATCCAGAATGAAGAGTGCACGTGGATCTGAATTAGAGTCGAGTGAATGTTAGTTCTGAAAGACAAGACAGGCAGCGCTATTGAATGATCGTTTAGGCCAGCCGTTGTGTTACACGGTTTGTTCGTTGAGCCAGTTGTGTACATGCCAGTGTCCATCGTCTGAAGCATGTCTGGAGACTCAATGCTTGAGCAAGGCGAGATTGCCCGAATGACGTAAGTTAGTTCATCTGTTGATTCGTGTCTTGTGCTACATTGACAATAAACTTGTGAAATGTGTCAGCTGGTGTCGACCGTCATTTGAGGTTGTGTGGCCGTGGAGAGAAGTGCCGTCTGGTTAGAATGAACTGTGACCTACCATCTAGACAACAGAGTCAGTGTTGAATCTGCACTAGAAAGATCACGTGTGGAAGAGACACATTACATTCATTACATAGACGGGTTCTAAGAATATCATGAGTAAAGAAAAGAACAAATGCATTCATACTCAAATAACTGGAAGACATACAGAAAGCCGTAAAACAAAAATCACTGACAGCTGGAAAATGCAGTCTTACCACCATAAAAAATAATGGACTGTATTGTAACGTCATATGTGGTCTGCTTTTTTAAAAGAACCTAGTTTCGCACAAAGCACGAACTACATAGCTCCAGTGACAGTCAAATCGGCATCTTGGTTTTGTTTTTCGAACAGTTTTTTTTTTTTCGTTGCCGTGTTCCCGGCGCGAGTTTTTATTTTCGTTGCTAGACGAACTTTGTTGACCTCAAAAATCAGCATGACGCTGCATGCGAAAAGTTCTTCACCGATTGCTTTGAAATTTTAATAGAACGGTGCATTCGAATACGCATGTGTTTTTTCTTTTTTCTAAGAGTGAAGCACAAAGCACGAAATATATAGCTCCAGCGACGATCACATCGGCAATTTAGTCTTGTTTTCGGACAAACAGTTTTGTTTCGTGGCTGCGTTCCCGGTGCCGGTTTATATTGCCCCTGGTAAGCGAGCTTTGACTGCTGACTTCAGAAATCTGCAAGAAGCTGTATGAGATTAAAAATTTCGTTATGGGGACGAAGAGTTGTTGAACGACTGTTTGGACATGTAAAGATGTGGGAATAAAAGTAGGTGAGAATTAAAAGTTGTGGGAAAGAAAAGAGAACGGTTGAAAGGCTGTACGGAAATAAAAAGATATGGGAATGAAAGATTAGTTATTAGTGTGGACCATCATTACATCATTCCGGACAGATCCAAAGCTTCTCAGATCTTTTCCTCGAAAGCTTCATGTGGACTAAAATCAGTAATGGCGGCTGTTCTGTGGTGATCAATAAGATGACTTTTGCCCTTGGTGCTGCAGGCTGCACTCCCATACTCACCACCGCCAACACGATCATCTTCGCGATATGCATCTCACTTGACATTAATGACATCACTACTGCCCATGTCGGGGAAGTAACACTAACCATCTTGCCCGCTAAATTATTCTGCTCAAAGCTGCAGCAGTGGTTGTAGTAACAGACTAGTAGATTATGTGTTTGGCCCAGTGGTTACAACTTTAGGCTGTTATGCTGGAGACCCTGGTTTTACTCCTAGTAAGAGGTTGGAGTTTTTCTGTCGGCGGCACATTTATGCATCTTAACTAAATGGTCCTTGGCGACAGCGCTAGCCATGCGCCGATAATTTCTCTGGCTCAGCACCATCTGTATAAACTGAACTGGAAAGGTGGTAAACAGGCAGATAGATAATTTTGTGAATTAGAGTCGTTGAGAAACACATGCTGTCCCAGCATGTGAATGTTGGGAGAATAAAGGGAGAACTACATTACAGATATGCATTTCAAAAAAAAAAAAAAAAAAAAAGTTAGAGTGATCTGAATACAAATACTACTGAATCTAAATACGACTGGAAACCGCCGTGGTGTAGCATCTAGACGCTCGCCTGTGGACCGGTTCTTTATAGGTTCGGGTCTTTACGGAAATGGACTTTTTTTTAAAAATTATCCTGGTTCACTGGTCGACCCAGCCTTGAGCGGATACAGGGTATAGTCATGGAAAGTAAATTCGGCATGTGTGATACTGGCTACATCACCCACCTAGTGCGGACTTGTCTACAAAATATAGGTCTAGCCTAACATGTCCAAAACCCCTGAGGACGCGGAAAAGGGTCGCCGGCATTACTTTACTTTACTTTACAAAATAAGACCACTTGTTTCAGTTTACATGGAGTGTCTGAATTCTTGATTCAACTGAAACACAAGACAAGTAGACCAGAAGACAAAAGCTACTATTAGTGTGGAGACTCTTCGCTGGCTGTTGAGAAGGGAGACGGAGCTAATATATGCTTGTCTTAAATGCTGTGATGTCGAATCCCTACCTAGACGAGTCTAATTTTAATATAAATTTTCAAGTAAGGATATAGACTCATTTGTATATTGGTTTTTAGACCTAACAGAAGTCTGTGAGACGAATCACAACCAAAAAATCAATGAGAGATATAGCAGGGAGTGACAGTTTTTCAAAGTTTTCAATCACTGAGCTCACAACTGGGAAATAGTATCTCCATCCTAAAGTTTGTGCTTCACCTCAGCTGTATCGTGCCTTCCTACCATGCCCTCTCCCAAACAACACATGTCACAGATTGGAAGAACGAAGAAATGGAACAACTACACACACACATGCAGACAAACACACATATGAGAAATAATAAATTGTACAATGACATGTTAACTGGACGAGGAAGTGACAAAAAAGCATCAAGAACTGAACTTTGTCTGTGTATATTAAAATTCATTCTTTATTTACTTTTACATTTCAAATTGGTTTCATAAGCTACTACTGTTGTGCCGTCTTCACCGCAGAGGTTGCATGCAATGCAAACAAGGTTGTTTTTGAGAATATTACATTATGCGTTCTCCATTCTCTTCAAAGGAGCTATATTTGTACTACTCTCTAACAACCACAGGAACAGTCACATTTTTCACTCTATTTTCTAAAAAGCCCTCTGTGGAAATCGGTACCAGATTTACCAGAAAGTTTTAAACGCTCTAACCATTACCCCACAGGGCCTTGTCCGTCATGCCTGGCAACTATAGGCTTCAAATAACACATATATTTAATAGAAAGAAAAAACTAAATGATCTCTTACAACTGAACTAGAGTTGTTGGTACTGATGCAAGATTTAGGACTGTTGCCATGGGCCGTCATATGTTCTAGGGGTGTTCATTTTGAACTTTAAAAGCACATCTACCATCGACGAGAGCTACCGCCAACAAGCGTAAAAATACAAAAACATCAATGATTCTATACTAACAATACGTCATGCCTTCGCTGCTTCCCTCTTCAGTATTCCTTGCACAAAGGAGATTAGCGGCGCCGCGGCTACTCACAACACATTTCACAAACAAGTTGGTTCACAAGTTGGAAAATAAAGGTTGCGCACTTCCATTTTGGAAAGTACTGCCATAACCATGATGCAGAAACTCAAGCTATCAAGATAGCAACAGAGAAACTGCTAAATACCAATCTTGGCTCACAGTATGTGGTAATGCTGACAGATGCTAAATCAGTATTTGAAGCACTCCAGTCTAGGAAACTACCAGAATTGCAAACACTGCTGACACAACTCAGCGTTCAGCGAAGAGTTGTAATGCAGTGGATACCATCACATTGTGGAGTGCCTGGAAATGAGAAAGCTGATCAACTGGCAGGAGAAGGTGCGATAAAAGTGCAGCCGGATGTACCAGTCAATCAATCAATCAATCAATCAAGTGCCGTCTCCACAATGAAGGTTGGCTGCAATGGATCTCCAACAAGCCCTATCTCTTGCCCTTGATATACACTCACTCATACTGCTGTTCGTACATCTCTTGATGTTATCCTCCCACTTGTAACGCTGTCTGCCTCTTGCTCGCCTACCTTGAACTTTTCCCTCTAGGATGATTTTTACAATACTGTTATGTCTTTTAATGTGACCAAAATATTTCACTTGTCTCTTTTTTATTTTACCTAGCAACTTTCTTTTTATTCCCAATTTCCTCAGTACCTCTGTATTTGAAAGCTTTTGTTTCCATGAAATACGACCTAATCTTCTGTATATCCACATCTCCATAGAATTGATACGATTTTCCAGTTGTTTGTTCATTGTCCATGTCTCTGTGCCATACAGTAAGGTTGAGAACACATTACATTTGACAATTCTCATTTTTAATGTATTGCTTATTTCTCTTGATGTCAGTAACTTTTGCATGTTGAAAATGTTTCTGGCCATCCCTATTATTTTCTTGACTTCTGTTTCACTTCTGCCGTCACATGTTATTACTTGTCCAAATACAATAAATTTTTAACTTGTTCCAATCTCACCCCGTTCACTGTGATTTTCATTGTAAGCTGATTATTTTCTTTACTAAATATCATGGTTTTTGTCTTTTTCATCAGTTTAATGGATTTCTCTCTACTTCAGACTTTAATATGTTTGGCCCCTCTTGAATATTATGGATTGACGGTTTGCCACCTCTGTTGTCCCAAAACAGGTTTTCTGTGTACTCAGTCCATCTTTTTATTATATCTTTCTTATCAACAATAATTTGTCCAGCCTTCCCCCTAATACAACCATTTCCTGTTAAATATTTTTCCTTTTTTGTAAGTTTTCTTATATTTGCATGTATTTCCTTGTTCTGTGTTTTATTTCAAGATCCTCTATTTCTTTGCATTTTAACTGAATCCATGTTTCCTTAGCAGTTCTACACATATTTCGTATTTCTTAGTCTATTACTGAATACTCTGGAGTGTTTTTTGCTTTCTTCCTTTGTATCATTTTGTTCATAATTTCCTCAGTCATCCATACTTGATGTTTCTTGTTTTCTTTCACTGGTAAGATGGCATTAGCTGTTTCTATACTAGTTTTGAAACATTCCCATTTTGTATTAATTTTGTCCTCTGGATTCTCCTGTTGATATTGTTCTTTCAACTATTAATCTGTCATATTTATTGTTAACCCCCACTAGGTACTGCTGGCTTATTTCTGGCTGTTTCAAAGCTGATATGTCTATATGGGGTGACTTTTGCGTTTTTAAGTTTAATTTGTGTTTTTATTACCATAGGGTTGTGATCATGTACCAGTCACATACCACCAAAAGAAAAGAATCATTAAATCGATCAGGAAACCACCAGCCCCAGCACAAGACGACTATTTTATTATGGACAGATCAGAACAAGTCATTATCCTCCGCCTCAGAACAGGGCACAACCGATTACGTAACCACATGTACACAAAATTCAAGATAGGCGTATAAGCCATGTGCACCTGTGGAAAGGTGCCCCAGGCAGCAAAGCATGTTCTCCATGACTGCACCGAATTTGACACATTAAGGCAAACCTTTTGGCCAGAAAGAACAACTGTGGAACGTAAACTCTATGGACCACTGAATAAACTAACAACGACAGTGAAATTTATACTAGAGACAAAATTGCTGACATAGACAACTTTTTTCAGGCGAACGAAAGAAGAAGAAGATCTGGGACACATTGTATCGACCGCGTCGAAGGAAAGCGGGAGAGTTTTCGGCACGGTGTGTAAAGACGGCGAAGGAATTCATCTTGGAATACCTCTAGAAAATAGTACAGCCCGTGGAACCGCAACAAAATCTCGCAGTCGAAACAGATGGGGTGATTTTCGTGAATAGGTTTTCCAGCTAAATTGGCCAGAGGATTGCCTGCGGGATTCTCGGGTTAAGGATCAGTCAGTGAATGGTAACAGTGACCACCGAGGTACGAGTCAATGGACTGCCCGTTGCTACAGATTGCTTGAATGTTCTGCGAATTTTCAAGAGAGGTAAACCATAGAACTAGTTTGTGCGACACCGGACAAGGACAAGCTAGTGGCCGGGTTGTGGAAAAGTATACATCTATCTGATAGTTCAGCATTGCGAAAGCTAGAGGGATTTCTATCAGTTGCGAATATATAATGTAGATTTGTTCCAAAGATTCCAGATCTGAGAATGCTTCAGGTGAGATTGTTGAGATTGGATTGTAGCTGACATCCAGATAGCTAAGTAGATTTAGGTTTCTGAAAGTGCTATTTGTTATAATAGTTAGCTTGTTCCTGCCCAGCTCTAGTCGTGTCATACTCGACGGAAACGAATTGGGTTCAATGTGGGTGATTACGTTGTTAGTCAATTCTAATTCAGAAAGCATGGACAGGTTAGCAATAACTGTTGGTACAGATGAAAGACTGTTATTGTAAAGACGCAATGACGTTATAGATATTGGAAGTAAGCCAGCAGGTATATCCGTTATCATGTTATCAGATAAGTAAATACCTTTCAGACTTGTCAAGTTTGAAAGGTTTGCCATTCTGGTCAACCCAACTGAATCTAAACTTAAATATGAAAGATGTTGAGAAAATGGGAAACCAGTTATCTTTTGAATTTCAGATACGTCTTTGAGATTGTTATAACTCAAGTCCAGGCTACTCAGGCTTGAGAGTGTGGACAACGCTGTAGGCACTCCAGTAAGACCAGTACGTGAAAGGCGAAGATCTGTGAGTGAGTTGTTAACTGCGCTAAAGGCGTCGTCAGGAATAGTGTGTATGGGGTTATTGTTCAAGTCGAGCTTACGTAGCAAATGAAAGTAAGAAAGCCAACTTGGCCAGCTGGATAAACTCATGCTGCTTAATTCAAAGCTCTCAACTGTAGCAGCGATATGTTTCAGTATAGCGGTATCCCAGTTCTGTACCTTAGAACGTGTAATAGTTAGATCGGTCAGTGAGGTCAGTTTCATTAGTGCCGCTGGTAAATGCTCACTGGTAATGTATAGTTCTCGTAGCGTTCCTGTTGATGTGTCGAAGGCGTCGTCCGAAAAATTAGTGAGCGGGTTAGTGTTCAGAATGATTATTGAAAGTCCAGGAGGCAGACTATTGCTAGGTACACTGGTTAGGGCACCACTCTGAAAAAATACAGGGAGCAAAAGTGAAAAAAAAAATATTTATGTAGACAGAGATAGACAATATCAAGCACACACACACACAAATTGTGATAAATAATTAATTAAACAGAAAAAAATAGGTTTACCAAGCCAAAAATGAGTACCAGGTTAAGTTGTAAGAAGTGCAGACGGCAGGCGCGATATTGACAACATCCTTCACTAAGTGCCGATCGGTCTGTAACATATAGACCTAGTGTTGTAGATGCGAAATATCTATGTGCTTTTACCTTATTTTTATGCTTGGTACAAATAGCAACAGTTCGATTCGACCACATCAACTCACTGCAAGTAAAGATAAAATGATGAGCACGTTAGGGATGTGTGCTGTCACAGTCCTTTCAAACCACAGAAAGCAATTTTAAAGACATCAACAAACTGCCTGAATCAGTGACAGATTAAGCCTAGACAATAGCCTTTATTGAATAATAGCTGTACCCGGCCACGCGTTGTTGTGGCCCAGATGGTGAAATGGAAAAGAAAGAAAATAGCTCTCAGCTATCAGTGTCTGTCATATCCCCCTGCCCCCTCTCCCATCGACCCAGTCATATCTCCCTCCATCAAGGATTGAAAAATCTTCCCTGACGAAATTATTTAAAAGGGTAGTTAGGAAATGAGAACTTTAAAATATTGTTTTAAGCTCTCTCAGTTAATAGTGTCTGGCATCAAAACCCCTAACCCCCTCCCCTTCCCCAACTAATCCTATCATACTCTCCAAAGGATGGGAAGGTGTCATCTGACGAAATATTGTAACTAAATTGAGCTTGGCATCCGTGTCCACCCAGACTAAAATGGGTAGCAGTAATTTGTACTGAGAAGTAAATGTAGCCAGTGTAACAGCTACCACATCACCCATGCAGTACTAGACTACTGCTACCACTACCACCACCACCATCACAACAACAATAACAACAACAACTGTAACTACAGTATGTGTAGGTCGGTGTAGCAAGAGGAGTTAGCGTCGCATGCTGTCGCCAAGGACTGTTTAGTTTGAATTTGCCCCGAAATATTAAAAAAAAAAAAACTTCATCACCTAACCAGTGATGGAACCCACAATAAAAAGTACACTGTACTAACAAAAAGCGGAGAAAAATACCCCGCACACGTCATTATTCCCTCTCTGAAGGGAGATTTTTAACTGACCCTGACATCCGTATCCCCCAAACTAAACTGGACTGTAAGCAGTCTTAGTTAACAGTTTCTGTCATCGTGGAATAGTTTTTGACCGAGAAGCATCACAGAAAGGCTAACTGGGACTTTACTGAAATCGAATGTCTTTGGGCGAAAGGCGCAGATATCGCAGCCTAGCCATACACCACAACACAACGTGCTAGCCGCCCAGTTAAGGGCCCAAAAAAAAAAACTATATCACCTAGCGGGAAAACGAACGCGAGTCACCTTCATGATAGGCAGATATCGCAGCCTAGCTGTAAACCACAACACAACGTAGCAACCACCTTTTTAAGGGAAAAGGAACAATTATCACCCAGCAGGAATCAAACACTGGTCATGTGCGTGAAGGGTAGAATACTTACACCTATACTACCGAAGACTGAAGAGTTTAGGTCAGATATCAAAGCCTAGTTGTAAACTACAACACAATGTGCCAACCGCCCTCTCAAGGGCGAACGAAGATTACCAGTGACATGACCAATGAGCATCACGTCGTCGCTATCGCAGGCTAGCTGTAAACCCCAAAACCGAAAAAAGGCGTAGATATCGCAGCATGGCCATAAACCATAACACAACATGCTAACCGGGCTAAAAAAAACATAATCTAGCTGGGAT
Source organism: Candidula unifasciata (assembly GCA_905116865.2). NCBI lineage: Eukaryota > Metazoa > Mollusca > Gastropoda > Stylommatophora > Geomitridae > Candidula > Candidula unifasciata. Next base: position 80,218 of record CAJHNH020000768.1, read on the forward strand.
TCGAATTCGGGTTTTTCGCATAAAAGGCAGAATAGTTACAACTACGCTACCAAACACTCAAACAAATAATGGAAATGAAATTATATAGTAATGCAAAGTTAAAAAAAAAGAGCTCAGCAGTCAAAACTGGTCAATGTACTAAAAACAAATCCGTGCCGGCAACAAAACAAATAATATTTGACCGTTGCTGGAGCTACGTCGTTCGTGGTTTGTGCGATTTTCTTTAAAAAAAAAAATCACTATCTGAGTCGAAAGCAACTTTGTGTGAAAATTTGAAAGCAATCGGTTCAGTAGTTTTCGAGTTTAAAGTTAACAACCTCGGAAAAGTAACATTTTTTTAATATAGATCATTAGAATACAATTATTATAATTACCGCGATTACAAGTAAATGGAAGATTAAAACTGGGGAAATGCTTGATTTAATACTAACGGAAATTATACCTGCAGAATTACCTGGATTATATATAAATGAAATATTAAACTGAGATATCATCTAAGCGGGCTAGCAAGCTTAACAAGAGAACAAACAGGCGTGAAGATACTGGCACAATAGAAAAGAGGGGAATCATATACTGCACCAAAAACAAAAGAAGTAGCATCAAAAGAAAAGGCAGAGATAATTTTAAAAAAAAAGAGAAAGATAGACGATAATGTTGAGGATAATGATGCCTCTGATGATGATGATAACCATGGCAGTGCTCCCGCCTGATACGAAAAGACACACCCACACGATATCTATGGCTTATCAATCAGTTCCCCGAATCTTTCATTTTGAATAAAGGTAGCATTTACTTGCGAATGCCCTGACTAAATCTATACACCCCCCCCCCCCCCCCCAATTCCTCCTGTAGAAGATGCGAAAAGACATACAATTTGGGGGAGGACGGTGGGAACCGGCAGGGAGCTAGCTGATTGTTTCCGTAAACACCTCTTGGAAGTTCACGGAGGCACTCACACACCAGTCCCTCTCCATTTCACTAGATCTGACTACAAACGAGGAAGCAATAACTGTCAAAAATCTTGCTCTGGTAATAACATCCCAATAACGAGACTGTTCAGAAGATGATCTCCTCATCAGCAACACTATATTCAATAATCCTAAAGAAATAGAACCTCCTGGTTGCACCCTCGCTAAATGCATTGGCATCTAATCGACTATGACATTGTTAGGAGACGAGATAGAACAGATGTAAAGGTGACAACATCAATGTGTGGAGTTGAATGTTGCACTGACCATCACCTTATAATTCATTCATTCAGTAGCATGTCCCTCGCGGAACCTCGCTGCCATAACAACCCTCCGTAAAACCTTCCTATCCTGAGCAAGATGTCCTGCGTCTGATACACCCATCTGGAGATCATCTGCCACATCCTGCACCCATCTTCTCCTTGGCCTTCCTCTTCCTCTCTTCCCAGGCATATACCCCTCCATTATTGTTCTCTCTAGACTTCCATGACGTTTCAAGTCACCAAAATATTTCAATTTTCTTTGTTTTATTGTCTTTACTAGCCAACCCTCTTCAATATTCAGCTCTTGAAGTATGGATGCATTTGTTCTTTTCTTTACCCAAGATATTCTTAGAACCTGTCTGTAACATTTATATTCAAATGCATTTATGCGCTGTTCCGCTTGTTTAGTAAGTGTCCAGGTCTCACAGGCGTATGTTGCAATGGGAAAGATGCATTCTCTTAAAAATCTGACCTTTGTAATTCTATCTGTACAATTTCATAATTTATTCAGTTGTTTTAGTCTTTGAAGAGCAATTGATAGTCGCCGTTTAATTTCTTTCATTGTGTCACCATTGTTGGTAACCAGTGACCCAAGATATTCGAAATTTTTATTTTACCTTATAATATCCATACTTAATATTCGCATCCAGCAACCTAGACGACCTCAGGGTAAAAAATAATCTTAAAGAGCTAAACACAACCAGCTACAAGAAAACGCAGCTCAAGCACCTATTTGTGAACATCTTAGGAGACCGTCTCAAATCTGCTTCATTAGATAGGCAAAGTATAGAGAAAAGTGGGTCAATGTTCAAGGAATAATCCATGAGATTGCCACAAAAATCCTTTACGTCTCTTCTTTTTCTCATCCGCAACGTCATCTTTTTTCATCTGTCTCAGATATTTATGTGAGCTCTTTTTTTAAAAAAAGAAATAAGCTTACTATTTTCTCAACCCAATGTTCGTGAGCATATACACAATGTGGAAAGAAGCAGATCCGATTAAATAAAAACTGTAACGGAAAACTTACATTAATTACGAGTTGCGTTACTTGATTCACATCGGGTCCCGTGTTCAATGGCGGGAGTTGTTGCAGAGCCGAACATGTTATATAGTCGGGAGTGCACGTACATAGCTGTGGACATACAGACGTTGAATCTGAGACGACTACATGAAACCTATTTCACAGATTGTAGACGTTGAAAAGGCTAGTTTATACATTGAAATCAATGAACAGGGAAAGAACTACTGGCCACAACAATGCTATCACCATCACATGGCAACGTAGCTGATATAATGTATCTTTTTTTTTATGTGTATACATAGGGACATTCTTCGAAACTGTTATGTGTCTGTCCTGTCTTGTTCCAATAATGATATGTTCCTTTCATGCCATGCTCCCGTAATTACATCTTCCAATACGATCATGTGTGCATAATGACATAATGTCAAGTGTCCATATGTCATGTCTACAACGACAAGTTGTTTAATTTTTGTTTACTTCCAGTCCTTTACTGGTTAACAAGACTACTTCTACGCCCGGTTTGCCTCTCATGCTTCGCTGTGGCGGTCTTTACTGCAAATTATGGCATTCTTAGCAGTGATGTGGACACGCAGTTCGCAGAATCCTTCGACAGTTCAATGTCTCAATCTTCTACCTACATTTAATACACACACACACACATATATATATGTCATGTATATATATATATATATATATATATATATATATATATATATATATATATATATATATATATTTGTGTATGTGTGTCTGTTTTAATTCACAGACAATATTGAATATAACAGAACAAATTCAGATTCTGCAGGGAAACAGTCCACATGCGTTCACGCATTAAACGAAACATATCATAATTACAAGTATAAAGAAAAAGAAAAACCGATTACTAGTATGACAACACTAGCAAATTAACCTGGATTAATGATGCATTAAACTTAAAATCATTATGTCTAATGTCTAATCAATACTTAAGTATGGAGCTAAAACATGGAGAACGGCTAAAACAATTACTAATGAACAACAAACACTTTCTAAATGGTGCCTGCTCAAAATAGACTGAATTAAATGGCATGGCAGAATTACTAATGTTGAGCTTTTGAGAGAGCAAGTTCCAGTGGACCCTGCTGTGAAGTAAAACAGACTGGCGTTGCATATGACATACGTTAAGAAAATCTGTGAACAATACAATTAGATAGTCATTGCACTGGAACCCATATTGGTTTAGAACTTAGGGTAGACCAAAAAGCAGGTGGAGAAGGGAGATAGAAAGTGAAGTTGAAGTGGAGATGACGAGGGGCGAGCTGGATGCAACAGCAAAGGATAGAGCGACTTGGCTTGAGTTGGTTAAGGGCCTATATTCCATTGGCAGAAACAAGGCAGAAGAAGAACAACAAGTAGAAGAATGAGCAGAAGCAGAAAAAGAAGAGTCAGAAGAAAAAAAAAAAAAAAAAAAAAGAAGAAGAAGAAGAAGAAGAAGAAGAAGAAGAAGAAGAAGAAGAAGAAGAAGAAGAAGAAGAAGAAGAAGAAGAAGAAGAGGAAGAAGAAGAAGAGGAGGAGGAGAAAGAAGAAGAAGAAAGAGGAGGAGGATGATGAGAAACACCAGAAGCAGGAGAAAGAGAAGTATAATTAGAATGTATCATTTATTTTGTAACTAGTAGCTGTAGCATAAGCATATGGTTTGCAAAATTCACAGTCTCCAATTGCATGTATTCTACCCAGTCCGTATCTCCTGCCAAAATTTGTTTATCATGAAGTCAATAGATAACGTGAAAAATATAATGATGTGTTTGAACACTGAATATGTTTTTCAGAGTATACTAGCACAAACATTATTGTTTTGGCAGGAATTGATTTACTGTCTTCAAGAAAAGCATATTTATTCAAAATGTCAACCGTGAGTGAAATAAAAAAAAAAAAAAACCTTTATAACAACAGTGATTTAAGAAAACAATCGACATGACTCACGGGATCATTGTAGGCACAAATCAGAGCCATCGTCGGCACGACAAACACGGCCCCAATAAAAAACACAAGGTGAAGGTTTCTCATAGATTCCATCATCTTGTCGTTGCACGTTTATCTGGTCACGGCTGTGGAAATCACACTTCAGTAAAAATGGAGTCAAAAAAGATGATCACATGTCTGTACACTCCAGTGGCCATTCAGATTTAGGATATTACACTCATATTTCAATAAATCAACTGGCCCTTAAAAGGCCGTCTGGTTATCTGGGTAACATCATGATGGCTGCCTTTACTTCTCAGGAATTTACTTGTTACCTGTTTTAGGCAAGGTGGAGAAGGGAGGGGGAGGGGGGATAGGACGTGTTTATTTCCTATCGAATTCGCCCTGTGTGGATTCGAACTCGAAATGCAAGCCGAAAGGCGAGAATCTGACCACAACACTACAGCGGCTCCCATTGAAAACATGTACCATGACTTTAAAACAATTATTCATACTGTTGAAGTTTGCTAGAAGTAGATTATAAGAAAACTGGTTAGCGTCCAAACATTCATAAACAAATATACACTACTCATATGCCAGGGGCGGGAGGGGGAGGCGGTAAAACTATACATAAAAAAATAACATAGGATAAAATATTCCAGTCACCTCAGATCACATATCAGTTAACAGGTGCTTTACAGAACGTCGCTCTCTTTACGGCACCCCTGAAAGTCAATTTTTCTAGCCAATTCTCTAGCCCTATGTGCTTTAATACTCAATGCGTCTTCAGTGCTTTGTATCTACTCTAGCAGGGGTCGACCTCTGCCTCTTTTTTTCCGGAAACGGCACCTTCCATCACCGTTCTAGTAACATGTCAAGTTTTTAAAATCCGTTGCAGAACACAATTTCTAGGCAAAAGTTTGAGAGGTTTTCAAATATGTAATTGACTTAACAACATTAGGAACATATCACCAGATAGTAGAGAACCATAAACAGCTAATTCCCAGGACATAAACTTGCAGGACATACATTACAACCAAATGGATGACGCCGGATTGTGATTGTGCTACAGACTCGAGTGCAGTCAGAAAATATCACTGTGTCATCTTACCGTCCATAGTTCAACAAGAGAGAAAACAGCAAGTATGCCTTCTTAAATACACGATGGAAAATTATGTCATTTACGATTGACAAAAAACGTTTTCATATATACTAGCAGGCAGATTTTAGAAAATCTACGGTCTGTTGTAGATAACAACTTTATGAACTATAGCAGGTATCTCCTTAGCTTTTACATATTGTTTCATCATAGAAAGAATAATGTCATCTCTTGAACCCTGCCGTTAATATTTGGTAAATCTGTATTCTAGGAAATTGTATCCCTTATAATAAAGCCATGAACACACACTTCTGTTGACTGTCATCATCACTTATCAACTGGATAGTGATCGATCATGCATTTCCACAACCTGCGATTCTCAGAAGTGTTGCGTGCAATTCCGTTTTATAGATCTGACTTATTTATACGTAGACTATTGGTTCCATGAAACTGAATCAGATACACGTAGATTTCGAAAAGACTCCCAAGTTAGTTTGGGAGGGGGCGAGTGGGGCAGTGGGTCTAGCTTTGTTTTCACTACATCGGGACCCCGCCACCCACACGAAAAGTTCTGTATGTAGTACAGCAACATACTGCAAAAGAAATAAGGTGTTACAACCAAACTTCTCGCCGGAGATGACACTGGGCAGTGATCAACTATTAATAGTCACACATAGAAAAATAACAGACCTTTCTCCTGTCAGTGGCGCATGAAACATTCACTATCGATCAATTCGTCCCCGCCGTGTTGCTACTCATAGGTTCACTATACTATTCTGACATTTTTCAAATCTCAGTCTGGATGACAGACCAACAAGGTAGATCCCATAAAACCCATTCAACCATCAGGACAGTTTTAATTAGAGCACCCGTAACGGCGACATCAGCCTGGTGTAACCTGCAATCCATTTAAGTAGTACCCGGTGCGGAAAATATCCTCTTACGCCCCCCTCCCCCACTCGCTCACAAACATACTCACATTTATTATTTGTTAAAAACAATATGTTGTGGCCGCTGTGTCACTCATATCCCTGATAAGACTCTGTGCAGCTCGCCCCACGCGCACGCCCCTTTCTCCGATACTGGGGTAAGCATCTTATGCAGCTTGACACGTTTTGTTGGTCTATCGATCTCTGATGTGGTCAACATCACACCGACCGTCTTTACATCTTATAACATTTCTTTGCATCATTTTCATCTGGTTGTTCCAAACGCTATTCCGGAAATTCGCTACGCAGATGACACAGTCCTCCTTTTGAACAGCGTAAAGGGACTAGAACATTTAATATTGTCTGTACAAAAGCACAGTGAGGATCAAAATCTGTTCTTGAATTTAAAGAAAACGAAAATAATATCCAAAGATAAAACTAGCTGTCATCCAAAAAAAAAAAAAAAAAAAAACAATAAATGATGAAGAAAATAAAAATGTCACAAACTTTGAATATCTATAATAAACAGCAATGGAGACTGTTTGAACAAAAAATTAAAAGGATAATGGCCATAGCAATGCAAAGATTGAACAGCCTTAAAAGTCTATTGTTAAGCACCAGCAAGAAGATGAAAATTAGAATTTTGAGAGCATGCATCTTCCCTGTGGCTACATACGGATGTGAGTCATGGACTATCTCTCAGTCCTTAAGAAAGAGAATAGTGGCTTTTGAGCTGAAATGCTATAGAAAGATTCTTAGAATATCTTGCACAAAAAAGAGGAGAAATATTGGTATCTTGAAAGATCTGAACACCAATGAAGACTGGCTAATAAACAGCATCCTGTCTAAGAAACTTAAATATTTTGGTCAAATCAAAGCCACGATGGATTGGAAAAAAAATTGTAGCAGAAGGCATGGTACCAGGAAGCAGGAGCAGGGGCCGACTGACACGAAGATGGGCACAGGATATAAGTGACTCCTTGGGTATGAAAGCACATGAGGCGGGAGAACTGGCGAGAGACCGAGTTTCTTTCAGGCAGACTGCGATGAGAGCGACGTTCTGCAAAGGACCTGCTATTTGATGATGATGAGGATGATGATGAGGATGATGATGGTCCCAAACGCCAAATTCATTTAAAACTACCCCACTCCTCACCCCCTCCCCCTAACCTTCTTGAAGTACCTAATAATCAAATGAGGCGGGAGAACTGGCGAGAGACCGAGTTTCTTTGATGCAGACTGATGAGAGCGACGTTCTGCAAAGGACCTGCTTTTTGATGATGATGATTATGATGATGATGATGGTCCCAAACGCCAAATTCATTTTAAACTACCCCCCGCCCCCGCCCAACCTTCTTGAAGTACCAAATAATCCCGGTGCTGGTTCGACCTTAAAAACCTTCGCCCAACCAGGAGAGGTAGTAACGACTGCGCTAGAGCAGTTCTCTACAGTTAACGGTTACCATCATCATAATATCCTACTTCTGCCGTTAAGCGCCGTGCGGAGTAACAGTTTGCGATCCATTGCTTGATAGATAGGCTACCGTCATTCCGTGTCGATGTAGAGGGTCTTTAATATGCTCAGTTCATGTCTCATAGTGCGGCCTCTTGCTTTCACTAAAGGTATTTTCATGTGTAGCGCCTGCCCTTGTTTTTATTTTGGCTGCATTTTTTACTAGACAACAGAGACATTCAATCGTCTTTTCCTCAGTGAATTTGCTGCATGGTGGTGTTGCCAGTCTTTCTGATAATATCAACTCTCACTTGATCTCGGATCGTTAGGCCTAAGGCTCTTCCTTTGCATCTCATTTCGCAGGTGTTAATTTTATATTTGTTAGCCTGTGATAATATCTAAGTCTGGCACAGGTAGTACATTGTTGGCATCCTGAAATTGTTTATAGTAATTTTCTTGGCGCTCATGCTTGTGTTAACAATAATCTGAAAAAAAAAAAAAAATACCGCTACTCACCCTACCTTCCTGGCCGTGGTTTAACTGACACCATTTAGCAACTCCTTATATACACTTTGTTAAGATATGACCCTCACGATTTCATCCTGATTAGAGGAGTAAAAAATGTCTTTCTAGAAACTTGCAACCTTTGAAAAAATTACTTCCTTGATTGACAGGATTTCTAAACTTGAATCGGTATGACCTTATACTATAATGCTTTGTCATTGGTTAGTTTGATTTTCGCCTAGTATTGCGAGGCTCTTAACCTTGTAGTATCACACCTGGCTTCCCACAGAGGTCCGTCATTTCCCCTTTACTAAGATAATGGCAGTAGGCATTAGGACAATATTGACTTTTACTGACAAAGTTTTAGTCTACATACCAGACATGGGGAAAAAATAGTAATATCTGCAGGCCGTGGTAGAAAAGATAGGGAGTGATGTGATGAAACAGATTCTACCTTCAGTTCAGAGAAGGGAGCGGTATTTTGTGTTAATTAAATAATAATTAAATAATAGAATTGTAAGATACGAGATTGTGAACTTCACATTAAATAATAGTAACATAAAAGAAAACATCTTGGTATAACTTTTGATAAGAGCCTATCGGTCAAGTACCATGTGAAAGAAGTAGTGTTACAGATAAGAAAAAACCTAATGAAGGAATAGCATCAGCGGACAGGGTACAGAGAATGCCTACACACTCTACCACTGATTATTTCAGCAATGGAGTATGGTTTGGGACTGCTAAAGTTATCAAGAAGCGGAAACGCATGCAAAATGAAGCCATGCGAGTAATTTTTTGGGATGTATATTTGACATGCCAATCAAATACATGTGCACTTGCATTGCTGTCCTTGTGAAAGAAGCCCAACAGATTGCCCTGGTACCTTCAGTCTGTCCAATTCGGGCAAAGTTGGAGGATTATTGTTTTTACTTCCACTCTTAGTGTACCTTTGCTGACTGTAGACATATATGGTACAACACAAAAAGGTTAAGGTAGAGCCAAAGGCCGTTCTAATCAGTTTATGAAGTCCATTCTTTTTCAAATACTAGCTTCAAATTTACAATTCTCAAACAGTTATTTTTATCAAACTATCTTTCGATTTCTCCCTGGTACTAAATACCACAAAGTTATATTTAAAACAGGGGCATTTTGGCAGGGGCATTTTTCGCCATCCAAGGTGGCTTCTATAAATGCAAACCTCAACATAATTCTTTGATCCTGGGCTGACCCAAAAAATCGTCAAGTCCTACACATGACTGCTTATTATCATTGTCACGAAACGATCTCAGTGATTCCAGAAGTTAGTACTTGTAATAAGTTCTTCTGGTTATTGAGAGACAAGAGACTATGCCCTTAAACCAAATGTTACTTTAAACCGTATTGATTTAAACGTTTCCAGTCCTTAGTCCAGACAAAGCGACCCAACCTTGGGTAATATTACCTAAAACTTTACACTGTAGCTAGGAATTCTATTCTCATGCCAGTGTCAGAATGTTATCTCCTGACCACACTATAAAGGCCAGCGAACGGGCAACTTAGCATCACACCTGAGCTGGACCGTAGGTCATAAAGATTACCTAACACGAATTGAGCGAACTCTAGACATTGAGGCGACGAGAAGTTTAAAGTTTAACACGTCAGTGTAATTCTGGGGAGAACAGGTGTTTGGCAATTAGGAATGTTTTATCTTGGTCAAGGTCGTACTGTAGGCCGTTCACTGTGAGTGACAGGTCACTGGTTAGCCAAGTTGATCTGATAATTACCTCAGGGGCGGGGCTTAAGTCATCATCTTGAGGGTTGGGTAGAACTAAGTAGAGGGAGGAGTTTAATTTGGACAATAGATTGATACTTATACTGCGGGCATCGTAGATTTACCTCATAGTGCCGCCAGCAGGCCACAGACTAAGACCTACCGTTGAAAAGTATTTTCTCCCTGGTTGAGTCGTGTTCGGCATTTGCTGGAAAGTTCCCAGCGCCCATGTGACGATCAGTCCATGAAAGAGACTACATTGTGTTAGACTCGGCCAGCTGGGAACGAGGTGAGGGCGAGGAGGAGAAACAAGCAGGGAAGAAGCTGGAAGAGAAGGAAGAGCTTGACAGTGCTCACGGCTGTCAGAGGTTCTATGAAAGTTATGTTCATAAATTGTTCATACTTTATCACCTTCATCACACCACTCTAATCCCAGGTGCTGTTCTCGCGCTGAAACAACCCATTACTATCATAACTTTAGCTAGTCACTGTTTGTGTAAACACAACAAACTGGGTATGTCAATTAACTGATTGTTAGAAAATAAAGCTGTATGTCAAGTTTTATACTACATCGTTTGTTAAATTCCAAGTGTATTCAATCTTACCTGTTTTCTAAACTGATAGATAGAAGTACATTTGGTGGGAGCTCAAATAATATAATAATTCTTTAATTATTAATAATAACACCGGGAGAAGGTAGATGACGGAGGAATCATTTGCCCTGTCTAATAATTCATTAAGTAAAATGCTATAGACATCTAAAATTCCTTGCCTTCTCTTGTGGGTACCAAGTTCAGCTAATGTTAATGTACTTAACGAGCCAATATGGCTGTTTTCTTGGGTATCCAGGACTTTGTCTGAGAGCAACATAGCTCAGATTTTAGTTCGGTTAATCTGGTGGAGGAAATGTGTTGAGAGGAACATCCCTACTCAACGTTATAAACAGTAAATCCCACCCGTCACGTCACACTGGCGAGCTCGCCGAGATTTGGACTGGGCTAATTACTCCTAGACTAATGAAAGTAAATTTATCAAATTTAACTTTAACTCTTCTGCCAGTATAGTCTAAATTAAAATTAGTAATTTATACATGGGGAGAGATTAGAGAGTAATAAATAACTTTTTACTAAAATCAATTAATGGATAGTATCATGTCTTATCATTGATCACTTCATAACCATTGATTATTGTTTATTTAGTAAATTTTAATGTTGATGATTATTATATCTGCTTGCATGTTCCATCATTTGATATAGATTGTAGAGCATTATATGTTGACATCATATCATTGATAGTATGCTTAGTGACTGATTGTAAGATCACATTACATCATTTACATGTGTAATCTTTGTGCTGCTATACTATTCTAAAAGCTGTCAGTCTGGTAGGCCACTTTGATTTATTTACATCTTTGTGCGGCTGTCATAGGCAACTCTTTTGCCCAGTTTACCTTGCTCTGACATATTCTTTTAATCTGGACTCGGGGTAGTATTTTATTTATCTCTAGATAGATCTAATAGATAGAATGGACTTACGCACCGAGTTCCAAAAAGATGTAAGGAAGTTCGGGATAGCTGAGGGTAGAGTGGGAGCACAGTTAGAATCATTTGTTAAAGGCCATATGGATACTTTCGATTACATGAGTGCCCGTAATGCTGCAGAGAAGAAGCGAAAGTTGGAGAAAGAAGAATATGACTCGATGCTTGCCCGTCATGCAGCGGAGAGGCTAGAAGAAGAGAGAATGCGGCAACTTGAAGAAGAAGAATATGCTAGACAGTTGCGACTCGAAGAGGAGGCAGCTGTTGAAAGAACGAGGCGTTTTCAAGAAAAGCTGCGTAACTATAAACCACATAGGCAGACGAATAGAGAACTGCAGTTAGATACAGGGAACGGTGAGAACACTATTAGGGTAGTTGAGGGAACTGACAACTCCCATACTGACACTCTGGTAGAAAGGTCTGGGACTCACTCTCTCAATGGAGAGGTGTGTACTAGTTTGCCAAATGGTACCTCATCAAGGGATGAAGTATTAGACCACCCAAGACCTTGCCTCACCCCTCTTATTCCTAATAGGAAAAGAGCTGACATTAAGAAGAACTTTTCTGTAGGGATGACCGGATCTACATTGCTGGCCCCATTTACTACCATTCTTAAGCCAAAAAGGAAAAAATGGAGTAAGAAGCAGAAATCTTCAAAAGGGACCGGATCTACATTGCGGGAACCCCTTACTCCCATTATCTCAGATGAGATATATGAGAGCACACCCCGCAGTAATCACAAGCGTGATAACTGTACTAACCGTCGACACAGTGGTTCGACTGGCACATCAGCCATTAATGAGGACGAGGGCAAAGTCTTTCCCAACTCCCATAGATCCTTTGGTCCCTTCCAACAAGAAGAGGAAGTAAAGCAGACTAATGTAGGGAACAACACTAAACCTGTTTCCCCTTTTTCCTTTGATGCGATTGCATACAACATAGAAATAGTTAGTTCTGACTTTTCGCCCAAAGTAGTTGACTGTTATGGCCGCAACAAATCCCCTTATTTGCCTCCACTAGACTTGGTATGTGAAAGCCAGACCAGGGCGGAGATAACAGATAAGGAGGATAGTTCTCTTAAGTTCCTGACGACCTTAGAGACAGTGAGTAAACAGGACATTGCTGCAAGTCCTGTGCACTCTGATACTGGACAGACAGAAATGTTTGCCATTGATGAAGAAGAAGGTACTTCTTGTGAGCAGGGAGACAAATTGTCTCTATCCTGTACAGCTGGGGCGACAGGAATACTTCTGATGAAGGACCCTGAAGCGGAACAAGCCATAAATAGTAGGGAACCCCAACATTCTGGTCTTGTAATACTCTTTGCTTCGAAGGAAGTGACAGGGGTATCTCAGCTGATAGTGGAAACTTCATTGCGAAGAAATGCCACTTTACGGTCTGCAGGAAACCCTGAGTTTCCTAATGATTTGACTGTACCCCCTGACTTGATTTCGTGCTCTGATTCTGGACTAATCTTAATGAAAGAGAATTCCACCCTGACAATTTGTAAAGGCAAGAACAGGATGCACCGAGGAGGAAACCAGTGGACACTCCTTCAAGAAATCGGCAGTGGTCAGTTGCACTCACGGCATGCTGTCATGATGAGTGACTATATCCCTCAATTTGAGAGGAGATTAGTGACAGATTTTTTCAGGATCTGTAGATGTAGGAAGAGAAAATCCTACCTGACTACAACTCATCCTTTTCGGAGAGCACTTCAGGCCCTCCCTATGCTAATAGGGCGTGGCGAAGTGAGGAAATGGACAGGGATTGTCAATCAACGGCGTCGAGGAATCCCATTGTTGAAGCGGAGATCATTTTTTATCATGTGGGAGAAGAAACCTCCAGATAAACGGATATTACTGAGCGGCTGCTCGGAATACCCACATGATTCTAGGACTAAGGACTTAGTCTGGAATGAGGGACAATTGGTGACTGTACATCGATGCAGGACATCACGATTCCACAAGGAATACTGGAACAATACTGGAGATGACAGATTGTACTAACATTCTTAGGAATCACTGAGTATCGTAAAATTGGTCTTAAGCGCGCTACGACCAACTTAACGGAGGGCCTGTCACGAAACGATCTCAGTGATTCCAGAAGTTAGTACTTGTAATAAGTTCTTCTGGTTATTGAGAGACAAGAGACTATGCCCTTAAACCAAATGTTACTTTAAACCGTATTGATTTAAACGTTTCCAGTCCTTAGTCCAGACAAAGCGACCCAACCTTGGGTAATATTACCTAAAACTTTACACTGTAGCTAGGAATTCTATTCTCATGCCAGTGTCAGAATGTTATCTCCTGACCACACTGTAGAGGTCAGCGAACGGGCAACTTAGCATCACACCTGAGCTGGACCGTAGGTCATAAAGATTACCTAACACGAGTTGAGCGAACTCTAGACATTGAGGCGACGAGAAGTTTAAAGTTTAACACGTCAGTGTAATTCTGGGGAGAACAGGTGTTTGGCAATTAGGAATGTTTTATCTTGGTCAAGGTCGTACTGTAGGCCGTTCACTGTGAGTGACAGGTCACTGGTTAGCCAAGTTGATCTGATAGTTACCTCAGGGGCGGGGCTTAAGTCATCATCTTGAGGGTTGGGTAGAACTAAGTAGAGGGAGGAGTTTAATTTGGACAATAGATTGATACTTATACTGCGGGCATCGTAGATTTACCTCATAGTGCCGCCAGCAGGCCACAGACTAAGACCTACCGTTGAAAAGTATTTTCTCCCTGGTTGAGTCGTGTTCGGCATTTGCTGGAAAGTTCCCAGCGCCCATGTGACGATCAGTCCATGAAAGAGACTACATTGTGTTAGACTCGGCCAGCTGGGAACGAGGTGAGGGCGAGGAGGAGAAACAAGCAGGGAAGAAGCTGGAAGAGAAGGAAGAGCTTGACAGTGCTCACGGCTGTCAGAGGTTCTATGAAAGTTATGTTCATAAATTGTTCATACTTTATCACCTTCATCACACCACTCTAATCCCAGGTGCTGTTCTCGCGCTAAAACAACCCATTACTATCATAACTTTAGCTAGTCACTGTTTGTGTAAACACAACAAACTGGGTATGTCAATTAACTGATTGTTAGAAAATAAAGCTGTATGTCAAGTTTTATACTACATCGTTTGTTAAATTCCAAGTGTATTCAATCTTACCTGTTTTCTAAACTGATAGATAGAAGTACATTTGGTGGGGGCTCAAATAATATAATAATTCTTTAATTATTAATAATAACACCGGGAGAAGGTAGATGACGGAGAAATCATTTGCCCTGTCTAATAATTCATTAAGTAAAATGCTATAGACATCTAAAATTCCTTGCCTTCTCTTGTGGGTACCAAGTTCAGCTAATGTTAATGTACTTAACGAGCCAATATGGCTGTTTTCTTGGGTATCCAGGACTTTGTCTGAGAGCAACATAGCTCAGATTTTAGTTCGGTTAATCTGGTGGAGAAAATGTGTTGAGAGGAACATCCCTACTCAACGTTATAAACAGTAAAAATCCCAGGTTGACCCAGCCATGAGCGGGTACATGATTTAGTCACGGGAAGTAAATTCGGCTGGCCTTATACTGACCACATCACCCGCAAAGTGCGGAGTGGTCTATAAAATATAAGTCTAGCCTTAAAGGCCAACAACCACTGAAGATGTGGAAAATAAGGCCACGTGTTTCAGTTTACAAGGAGAGTATGAATCCGTGACTCGACATGATTGCCATTGCCATTGCCAGTTGTCCAAGAAAAATTCCAAACTTGATCCTCTTTCAGCCGCCCGAGGGCCTGCTATATCGAAGAAGGGTCCTTTGCTGTCTTATATGGTTTCCTTTTATTTGTGGTGTGTAGTCACACCTGATATTAGGGTTGTTTGCTTCCTTGCTGTGCTGCGTTGTTTGCGGTTTTGGGTTCTGGTGTGATCCAGATCTCTTTGCGATGATATTGACGGGTACTAGCTGACTGTTGCTGGTGCTTGGTTTGCCTCGTGCTGGTCGCTGTGCTGGTGCCCTGTTGCTGCTTGGTTGCCGATCTAAAAGCCGCCGGAAAAAGCCAAACAAACATCCGTTGCGCCGTCGATACGAACAATGTTCCTTTTCAGGACAAACAGGGCCGTCACAATCTGTTGTTGTGATCGGCCCAAAAAAAAAAAAAAAAATTTTTTTTTCCCCACGCAGTGTGGAGAAGTAGTGGAGGTAAGATAGACTGCAAATGAGAGGTCAGTTTGCCCGAATGTGCCAGTAGATGTGATAGTAAGGTCGGGAGAATGAGAGTGACAGATAGAGGCAGGATCCGTCCCGGTCGGCTGAGGTCACTTGGTCTGAAATAAAAGTGAAAGGCAATTGTTAACATACAGGTGGGGTGGGGTGGCATGACGGTGACTGGAATTCCCAAGTGCTGGTCCCCTTAGGTGCAATGCCCTCGGCTGTCTGCTTCGGGGCGTCGGGCGGCCTGTGGTATTTTCCGTTGTCTTCTTTTTTTCTGAAAATAAACTAGATTAAGATTTTGGTTAGTTCAATGGTGATTACGTGGTTATTTGCCAGTGGGGCGGAGGGGGTGGGAGTGGCTCCGGTACGTCGACCCGCTGTCCGGTTGGTGGTTGTTTGCTTAAGGCTGTTCTTAAAGATGGCGGCTTGTTTGGTGGGCTCTTTAGAATTGGCGGTTGCCTCTTCTATTCTGCTTTTTCTTTGGCGCCCGGAGCTGGTCCAGGGCTGCGTTTAACTCGTCGCAGAGTCGGCCAGCTCTATTGCTCTTTTCAAGCAGTTCAGGTGTTTCGCCTTCATCTCCGTATTCCTCGAAAGAGTAGCCGACGACGTAGTGGTCGACCTCGTCGAAATACTCCAACGTGTGCGGAGCTGCCTGCTTGTTGTAATCTTCAACCCTCGCTTTAAGGTCGTCGAAGCAAGTTATTTTGGCTGCTGCTGTTTGGCTCACGCGTGGGGTGGCTGGCAGTCTGACGGGTGCCTCGCTTCGTTCTTCGATTGTCGCGGTATCTGTCATCTGTGCCTGGTGTTGTGTCATTACTGTCTCTGTAGCTGTGTTTTTGTCGGCTTTGTTGATAATCGGTTGCTTTACAGCTTTCCTGGAAGCCTCTCTTTCTTTCTCAAGCAGGGCGCGCTCTGTTCTTGCCGCCAGCACTGCAGCTTCGGCTCCTGCCTTTGCTTGGATCATGAGGGCGACTTCTTTATAAGTGCTTTCTCGGGCTTCCTTAAGTGTTTCGGTTTCTTTTCTTCTCTCCTCCCTTTCTTCTTGTCGGCGGGTCTCGTCTGCAGCTTTTTCTGCTTGCAATTTTATTGTCATTTCTGTCAGGTTTTTTTGCATTTGTGTAGCCTCTGCAAGCCACTTTGTTTGCTGCAGGACTTGTTCTTCTCTGTCGTCTTTCAAGGCTTCGATTTCGTCACGCGTCTGCGAAATCATGTCTAGCAACTGCGTTCTGTCAGCGTCGGTGTTGGTGGCGTCCGATTTTTCTTTGCAGAGAGCACTGATTTCAGCTAGCAACTTTGTTTGCTGCGTGACTTGTTCTGGTCTGTCTTTCAGGGCTTTGATTTCGTCACGCATCTGCGAAATCATGTCTAGCAGCTGCGTTCTGTCAGCGTCAGTGTCGGACTTTTCTTTGCGGAGAGCTCTGATTTCAGCTAAAATTTCAGTAATTTGTAGCGAGATTTCAGGGTCCTTTGTGGCTGTGATCGCCTTGTCGGTTAGTCTGTCTGTTGTCCGTTGTGCTGGCTTCGCACTTGGTTGCTTTGGTGCGGCTGAGGACCTGGGTGCCACGTATCTCTGTCTAGTTGCTTCTTGGGCAGTTCTGAGTGTCCTCTTGCACTGATGGAGATACGGGCAGCCCATGTATCTCGCCCCATGCGCACCAGAACAGTTGGAGCACTTACGATAGTTAGTGTCAATTTTAGCCAGCGGGCACTCCTTGAATTCGTGCGTACCAGAACAGTATCTGCACGAAAGGCTGCTGCGACAGGACGAAGCTGTATGCCATGCCCTATTGCAGCGCGTGCACTGCATGATGTCTGGTGTGCTGGTCTCAGGCTGCCGCTGTTTGCGTTGGCGAGGGGGTCCTTGCGTCGCTACTGAGGCGGCATCAGGCACCCCTGAAGGGTCGACTCCCGGAGGAGCGGCCCCCTGTGCTGGTGATCCTGGTGTATCAACCGTAATGGGCGCAGTGTCCATTTTCTACGTCGATAATAAAAGTTCTCGAATTTATTTAGAGGTTAAACGCACGCCCTAGGTCTCGGTTTAGAAAGTTTATAATGTAAATTATAATTACCTAGGGCGTTGTTCCTTCCTCTGTTGATTCTTGTAGATCTTTGTTGCTGGTGGTTGTCGTTGGCTAGGTGCGTACACGGGCTGCTAATGACCCACCCGCAGCCGATTCCGATAGCTCAGTCGAGACAGACTCAGCCGAATATCAAGCGATTCTGTCCAGTAGCTGGCTATCGAAAATCAGGCAACGAATGGATAGTTAGCGGGCAACGTGTTCAGGCGAGGCGGGCTTGAGCGTTCAACGTCTTGCTCGGGCGAAGGCTGTCAGCGTGGGGGGTGTTGTTGTTGTGGACTCGACATGAAGTGCAAGACGGGTATTTAGCCAGATTACAAGTGCTACCATGAGTATGGAGCTTCATCATTGGCTATTGAGGAACGAGATGGAGCTAACATGGGCTTGTCCTGAATGCTGGGATGTCGAATCCCTACCCATATGAGCACATTTTAAAAATAAATGTTTCACTTAGGATGTAGCCATATTTGTGACTCATTTTGTACATTGGTGTTTAGACCTAACACAAGTCTGCGAGAGAAATCACAGCCAAGCAATCAGTGAGAGAGATAAAACAAAGTGACAGTGTTTTTCAAAGTATACATCACTGGGATCACCACTGGAAAATATTGTGTCCGTCCTATTGTTTGTGCTTTAACTCAGCTGTCTCGTATCTTTCCACCATGCCTTCCCACAAACAACAAATGTCACAGATTTGGGAGAAATAAGGAATCAAACAATTACAAACATATACCCCGTCATAAATATTGTAATGACATGTACCCTGGACGAGGAAGAGATAAATATACAACAACAACAACAACAAAACTAAATTTTGCCTTTATATATTCTAATAAATTTTTTTTTTTTACTTTCACATTTTAATTGCTTTCATAAGCTACAATTGTTGTGCCGTCTCCACAACAGAGGTTGCCTGTATTTTTTTTTTAATTATTATTTTTTTGGGGGGGGGGGGGGGGGGGGGGGGGGGGTTATTATTTGAGAATGTTACACTATACGGCCTCGATTATCTTCCATTTACCCACATTTGCACTAGTCTTTGAGAGCCACTGAAAAAGTGACTTTTTCCTCCTTCATCTCCTAAAAAGCCCTCTGTGGAAATCGTTACCTGAGATACCCTGTGTGACATGCCCTAATCTCTACGCCATAGAGCCTTGACAGTGTGGACATGGAACTATAGGTTTCAGCTAACAAAGAGATCAAATAAGAAGAAACCTAATGACTTCTTACAATTGAATGAAGTGATCTGGTATTAATCATGAAAGTCACTCCATCTCGTTCGGCTGCAAGATTTCGGGGTGGTTCACACGGGCTGTCCTATATTCTAAGGGTGTTCGTTTCAAACCTTTTTAATCACATCCACGACCGACGAGAGCCACTGCCAACGAACGAAAAATAAAAATACGTTAATGATTGGATATTCACAAACCGTCGCGCCTTCGATGCTTCCACTTGCAGTAATTCTTCCTTAAACATGTGGAGCCTGGGCTACACAAAACGCCAACACATTCCACAAACAATAATTGTTCACAGAAAAAGAAAGTTGCAAACAGTAGGTGTCGTAGTAGTAGATCTTTACCAAACTAGGACATCACACAAGCGATAAACACCCAATGACACAAAGTGCCAACATGTGGGAGAGGATCACCGTGGAGAGGTCCCAGAAACTGCGTTCACCCATTAGACCATATTTATGGTCGGGCTATAATGCGGCCCCTGGCAAAAGCCAGAGTAGGGCTTCAAATAACGAAAAAATTGCATCTCACAAGGAGATGGCTGGATTAAGTTGCAAATTGAAAGTTGCGCACTTTTATATGGGACACAGTGTACGACAGCTTTGAACGAAGGCGAGCCAGTTTTTGGCACAGTGTTTATATATAGAAGGCAAAGGAGGGCAACTAAAAGAACACCCTTAAAACATTTTACAGCCAATGAGAACACCACAAAATCTCGCAACCGAGCGAGATAGGGTGACTTTCGGAGTGGTACAAATTGCTCTTTCAGCAGCTTCGCCCAGTTATTTTAGTGACCGTATAGGCTCTTTTCCCCTCAAGCCCTGCTGCTTTAGCACATTGTACGTGAAATTGGAGATAAGACCTCTTGTGCCTACCTCGACGGCGAAGATTTCTACTGCATACGCTTCGTCTATCCGCAGACCGGCTACTAGCTCCCCATACTTCTCGAGCTTGTAAAGGTGATTTTCTTTCATCTGCAACTCGTACTGCACGGTCAGCTCAATCAGCAAGAGCTTGCGTGTTTCCGCTTTTAGAACTGTCAGGTCTCAGGCCAGTCTTCTGGATTGACTCTGGGTACCTTTCGAAACTAGGCAAGTCGACAGATAGTAACCAGTCCCTCGCACAGTCAAGTAGTGATGGAGCGTATGCGACCTTGTTGATTTTACCTTTATAAATCTATCCGAAAAATATATCTTGCTCTGGTGAACAAGCCAGACGTTTCTCTTTGGAAAATTTCTTAATCATAGTTATGCGTTTTGAGCACAGTTTGTATAATTGTTCAGCATGCTTTCATCTAAATATCACCAGTGATCTTACTTCTTTCCTTTTTTTCCCTTTTTTAAACGTGTTTTAACCTGTAATAGTTATTTTATTTAATTATTAGTATTTTTATTGTTATTACTATTATTATTATGATTTATGTTCGATGAAGGCTGCTGCCGAAACATCTGATTATTCTTTCATGTGTGTTTTTCCCCCGTACCCAACTTCTTAAGCTTAAGTCACCCTTCATTGGAAAAAATTGAAAAAAATATTTACAAATTCACTCCTTACGTTTCCTTAATGGTCTTAGATTGCCAGAGTCATCGATATGTAACTAACTATTACTTTTTTGAAACTGTATGTAATGTGTAAAGAAGCTGCTCTGTTTACATGAAAACAATAAAAAGAAACTTACATTAACTATGAAGGATGTTACTTGATTCACATTGGCTCCGGTGTTCAACTGCGGGAGTTGTGGCAGACTTGAACATGTTATATAGTTGTCACCACACGTACATTTCTGTGGACACGCCGACGTTTAATATGAGATGACAAGGTCAAACTTAATACGAATATTGTAGACGAGGAGAGAGGCTAGTTTACATAGGAACTCTCTGAACAGTGAAAGAACTAGCTGCCCACAAAACTGTCAGCATTATCATATGGCAACGTGTCTGAAATAATTTAAAAATAGGGGCGTGTTCCAGTAATGTTAAATGCCTATAATACCGTGTGACTATACTGTCATGTTTCTATAATGGTATGGGTCTATGTTGTCTCGATCGTATAATGCCTTGTGCCCATAACGACATGAGCCCATCCTATCGTGTATCTGTACTGTCATGTACCTATAATTTCATGCGTCTTTACTGTCATGTGTCCATAATGACATGCTACAGTAGTACCATGTGCCCATAACGATGTGTGCCCATAATGGCAAGTGTCCATACTGTCATGTGACCATAATAACCTGTGCTCATAATGACAAATGTATATACTGTCATGTGCCCATATTGCCATGCGTCTATAATGTCTTGAGGCTATAATGTCTTGTGTCGATAATAGCATGTGCCCATAATAGCTTGCGTTCTTACTATTATGTGCCCGTAATTACATGTTACCTAATGTCATGTGCCTAAAATGATATTTGCTTTTAAAGTCATGTGCCCATCATGGCGTATGCCTATACTGACATGTGCCCATAATGTGATGTACCCATAATGATAGGTGCTCATACTATCATATACTCTTTATGTCATGATCCAATAATTGCATGTGCCTATTATGTCATATACCCAAATTTTCCTATTGCTATAATAACATGTGCTCATAAAAAGATGTGTCCCTAATAACATGTTTACAACTACAACTGGGTTGATCCATGTTGTTTCTAATGTTGAACCATTACTTGTGTTTCAAGATCGTATTATATTTGAGAAAAGTAGCCATGTATATAGAACCCGACTGTGTCGACATCTTCTACAAGTTATGAGCTCAGTTATCTTCACAGCATCATGGTCACCTCAGTGGGTGCTCAGGTATTCCACTCAACATAGAGATGGTAGTCCCACAGTTAATAGCACCAGTCCTTTGCTGGTTTACAAAATATCTAGTGCTCCCGGTGTGCCTCTAATGCTTGTCTATGCCGATCTTTACTCCCCACAGAGCCAATAGTGTAGCAATTGAACGGAACATTGCAAAATTGGACGACGCAAATGATAAATTTCCCCATTTCAGTGCTTGCATATTTACATTTGTTTTCCTTTTATAAGTTAATTATTTACTGTTTTCAGCTGTTCTGTGTGTGTTTTTGGCGTTAAGGTTTGCCTTTCGTGCATTTCAAGTGCGCTTGCTTAGATTTCAGCATAGGAAAATGTATCCCTGTAAGCAGACTAGCCACAGCTAGCGGCAACCCCAATACATTGATTAAGGTTACATGAGCAATGAAGACAGCTCCGGAGCATATTCTCCTACAAGGTAAGAAGATAGTCTTTGAACTATATATTCCTTCTATGCTGCAGTGCGATAAATTTTGAATTTTTTTTTTTTCATATCAAACTGCACTGAAGGGCTAAGGAACCCACTTGTCTATTATGCGGTGACCTATGGAGTACCCATTCAGTAGTAAAGTTGAACTGAGAGTTTTAATTTCTGCAGCCAGTGTTTAGTGTACAAATCTTTCTGGCCCGGTTGAACAAGCTTCTTACTACGCAACGTTTGTACTGAATAGGTACGAAACTGTAAAAGTTTAGATACTGGCCAGTCCATGTTTCTTTTCAGTTCAGTGATCTTTGGATACTGCCATCCTCTCTACGTGCAAGGAATTACTTCAAGGAATGGTATGGCACGCAGTGGCTTTGTGTTTGTCAGAAGTTATTATTAGAATGGCATCTACATACCGACGGTACAAAACCAAACCCCTGATGTGGGCAGTTCTGCTATTTTCGAGATGTGCCATGAAGATGTCGGCCAAGACAAGCCACCTAGTGGGCTACCCATGGCTACTACGTCAATTTGGCGGTAGCTCGTTTCAAGGTAATTAAATTTAACATTTGCGGTGCACAGGTGCAGCAGTCTGACCAATGTGGACGTAGGAATGTCCAGTTTAAGTTTCTTATCCTTTATTTGAACAATTACAATTGTGATAGTTTCTTCCAACGGCACATTGGTGAACAACGATGATATGTCCGTAGAAACCATGTGTTTATCTTTTAGAGCAATTTTGTCAAGCAGTTCAATAAGCTCAAACGCATTTTTTAATGTTCTATTTTCAAAAGACTACTTTACTGGTACAAGTATTTCTGCTAACTATTTCGCAGTTTGATATTGGGCAGAGTTTATCATAGACAAGATCGGCCTCATAGGTGTGCCGGCCTTATGTAGCTTAGGGAGCCCATACATCTGAGGGATCTGTGAGCCACGTGGATCGAGTAATTTTGTAGTCGTCTCGCTAATGAGTTTACTATTTAGGAGTGACATTTGAAGTTACCCTGGTAGTCACGTGACTACGTTAGTTTCCGGCGGCCATGAAACAGAGACACTGTATCGAAGAAACTATTCGCATTTCAGTTGAATTTATTCAGTTTTGTGCTTTATTTTATCTTGACTTTATTATTGTTTACTACAGCTAGTATTAACATTTTATGTACTACTCTACCAATGTAGTGCACTGGCTCTCGTCTCTGCATTCAACAACTCTCTGGGACAGCACGTCACCGCACGACAACATGGTGCTCGCCTGTCGTCTCCTCTCCTCCTCTACTCATTATGTCTTCTGTCCATTATACTTAGTCTCTTTTTCAGCATAGTCACCGACATATAAAGGATTTGCCCAATCACATGACACCATCACATACATTTACACTTTTTTCCCGTCAGCTCACTTCCTTCCTATCTGTTCTGTTTCCAAGTGTAAGTTTCAAGCTTTTAATACAGAAAAATGACCTTGACTCTCAGGTTTTGTTTTCAGGATGTGTGTTTTTGTCCCTGTCACACAGACATATAATAACACCGTGGTCTTGACGATGGTACATTTACCCAGGATCCGTAAAAATACATCTACATTACCCTATCCTAAGCTTCAAGTTTGGAGCTGCCGTGGTGCAATAGCAAAACAATCTTCTCCTTATCCGAAGGTCGTTGGTTCAGGTTCTGACGGAGCTAGATATTTTTAAAAAAATGGCAATGGCCCCTAGGTTGACCCAGCCTCAAATGGGTACGAGGTTAGGTCTTCGGAAGTAAAGACAGCCGGCGTGATGCTGATCGTATCACACATAAAGTGCCAATTGGTCTATAAAGTATAGGTCTAGCACTATATGCTAAATACGCTTAAAGGCGTAGACAGGGGTTCTTCACTTTACATTGCTTATATGCAAGTTATTTATTGTGTTTATAGCTGTGGAAAACCTAACAGTGAATGCAGCTGATCCGTGAGTTAGCAATGTCAGGTCAATGCAATGCGCTTGCAAGAAATTACGTATACAGTAGAACCTCGCTTAACGAGCACCTCTCATAACGAGTAATTCGCATAACGAGCAAAACAAATTGTAAAAAAAAATGTCTAGCTTAACGAGCGACGTTTCGCATAACGAGTGGCGAGGAGAGGGGAAGTCCCGAATTGTGCGCATGTTACATCAGTCTGTGTTTAGCACTCACTCCAGTAGCATCGTAGTGTCGATTGTGATCACACATATTCTCAAACTTGTGTTATATTGTGATATGAATCCTCCAAGCCTACAAGATGACCTTTCTGAAGAATTTAAGTTCATCAAGGTCCAGTTTATGCCTCCCAACACCACTCCGTTACTCCAGCCCATTGACCAGCAAGTTATTTCTAACTTTAGAAAGCTCTACACTAAAGCAGTCTTCGAGCATTGTTTTCAGGTGACTGAGGGGACCAACCTCACTCTCAAAGAGTTTTGGAAAAATTACTTCCACATCGTTGCCTGCCTCAAGATGATCGACAAGGCGGGGAAAGGGGTTACCTAGAGAGCGTTTGGCCGGAGAGCGTTGTCGATTCGTGACTTTGAGGGGTGGAGAGCGTTGTCGATTCGTGACTTTGAAGGGTTCGAGACAGTACTTATGGAACCTGTTGTCAACGAGTTTGTGTCTTTGGCCACTGTCAAGGAATTGTAGGTGGATAAAAGTGATATCGAAGAGCTTGTGGAAGAGCTCAGTCAAGAGCTGACCACCCAAGAGCTTATGGAGTTGCATTGTGTTTCACAGCAAGAAGTTTCAGAGGAAAGTTTGTCAGAGGAGAAGGAGGAGGTAACAGAAAAGCAACAATCTTCTGGCGAAATAAGAGAAGTGCTGAAAGCATGGCAAACTGTTTGATCTTACACTGAGAAGCGTCACCCTTATAAGGAAGTGGCTATGTGCGTTGGAAATTTATTTAATGATAATGCTGTGTCGCATTTTCGCCAAATTTTTAAGCGTCGGCAAAAACAAATGTTTCTGGACATCTTTCAGGTAAAAAAAAAAAATAGCAATTTTTCATAATTTTTTCGACTTTTTCCGCAAATGAATTCGCATTCCAGGTGGGCTCATTCCGCGGTGGAAGAGAAGATGAAGATGGTTCACTCTGCTTAACAATGTGTATATATATATTTTTTAAAAATAAACGTTATGCATATCATTTTGTGAGTATTTTTTTTTTCGACATTTAACGCATTATCGTATTTTACATGAATTTATATGAGAAAAATTGTTTCGCATAACGGGTGTTTCGCTTAAGGGCTTCAGGGATTTGAAAGTTCTTTTCTACTAGGCCTCGAACCAGTCTACCAAGGCCTATACCCCACGTCATCCTTTATGTCCACAGCCAGCTAGAAGCTCTTTCAGCCGCGTCGCATTGTTGCCTTTAGTGCCCGTTTACATTCGTTTTCCTTTAAGCCAAGCTGCTTCAGTACATTATATGTGGAGGCGGAGGTTAGCCCTCTTGCGCCTACCTCTTCGGCAAAGAGGTTGACTGCTTACCCTTTATCGCTCCTCAGACTGGCTAAAAAACCTCTGTTCTTCTTAAGCTTGTACAGGCGTTGGACTTCTATTCGCGATTCATACGGCATGCTCATCTCTATCAGGGTGAGTTGGCGTTTTAGCGCTGAGTCCAGTACTATGTCTGGCCAGCTCTTCGGATTAATTCAGAGTATCTCTCAAAACCAGACAAACCATCCGCCAGTTGTCAGTCCCTCGTACAGTCGAGTATAGATGGGGCGTATGCGAATTTGTTGAATGTGCCTTTGGAAATCTGTCAAGTCTTAAGGAAGCGCTTGGGAGGGACGTTAGGACTGGCCCTCGCGTTGGTCCTCATCCTAACTGTGTCAACAGTGTCTGCCAACTCTTTCAGGACCTTATTGTGTCGTCATGTCTATCGTACCTGACCTACAGCTTTCCTGCATGTGGACAATACGTTGTTGAGCGTCTGCTTCCTTCTGCATAACAGACATGTCAGGTCTTAGTTCGCCCTCCATTTAATGAGGTTAGCGTCTGAGGATAACAATTCGTACGCAGATCTAACGATAATGTTCAGTCGCAATGGAGCTATTCTCTAAATCCCGCGCCATGTGATTTTTCTTAACAACGCCACTGCCCTTGCTGTGACTCCTGGCCTGCTCTCTGGACCGCAACTCATTCTCTGATCTGTTATATCACCATGTCTCTATGCTCAATGGCCGAGGCCTTTGACCATTACGTGACCTTTCCCAGCCTTGTGCCTCGTCGATCGGTTTGCGTGTAACCCATGAGTGCTTTCAGGATTAGTATATTCTAACAGATTCTATCGCATAGTCTACCTTCATTTCTTTGGCGCGGGTGTGACGGCATTGACTATGGGGTCTGCAGACACTCACAACATCATAACGAGTCTGGCCTTGCCAAATTTAAACTGTTCGGACATCGTTTTGAAAGAAAGTACAAACTTTGCCTGTTCACAATTCAGAGCTACGTCAGTCACACAAGACCGCTCCCAGTCATTTCCTCATGGCAGTATTGACTTTACGCTCTTTCGCTTCTCCTCCGCTCGTACTAACCTCGTACACAAGCAGTGGGCCGGGAAGCTTTGGAATCAAAATAAACTGTAGACACCAGACCTTGAACTTCCCGATTAATTTGCTCTGGTCGATAACGAACAGGCCTGCTGCCAAGAACTCATTTATACGCCGGGCTTCCTTTATATCTGACAGATTCCAATCGTAAACGCGGCGAAGAATCTTCGCTGGTTCCTTTAGGAAACGACAAGCAGTGTTTACCCAACCAGCTTTAGGAGGTCCAAGACGTTGGCCTGAAATGCCTAAGGCAAAGTTAAACACTGTGCCTTCCTCTTGGTCTGAGGTAAAAGAAGTGGGGGGGGGGGGGGGTGGGGGGTGGGGGTGGGGGAACAACAACTGCGGTGTATCTGCCCCAGGACCTAACGGTGTCCCGTCTTGGTATACAAATACTGTTCGGAAATCCTTCTTGCTTGCTATCGTGAGTCTTGTCAGCACCACCTTACATTTAGGGATCGAAAGACTCCATGACTTCTGTAGCTTTTTGAATTGCATGTTGCACCATTTAACCAAGGAAACAATCCTCTTCATAATAAAGCGTGCGTCACTTTCACGGCCTGTTGTTATAGTCGTATTGTCCATCAAAACTCTCAGCGTTGGCATCCTGTGATGGCCAGTCGAAAGGCTCTCAACGTAGCCGGCAGTCCCATCGAGCATAACCTGCGAGGCATAACGAAAAATCGTACACCCCATAGCTAACCACCCAGCTTGGAGCACAGTCCATCTCGTAATGAACGTGGCGGTAGAGAAGGTAAAGATCCCTTTTCACGCGTTCAGGTTCATGGGACATATGGGAAGAGCACCAATAATTTTACAGACCAATCGGCATTAGCTGGGTAATGTTCCCAGCATTACGCAGGCCGTCGTTACTTTTCCAGGACATACATCCTGGTACCCATTTTAGCCTCGGTTGACCTGCGACGCCCCACACCATGATGAAAATCCAAGCAACAGGCAGTATTCGATCGCGGTACGTTGAATTTACGAATCGGACTCGCAACGCCTAAGTCATGGACGCCGCAACGGTAGAGAAGCTTGCGGTGAATTAGGAAACACACTGCTCGATTATAGCAATCTCCTGTGACATTGCGGAAAACATGCGAAATGCCTACCATAACAGATTATGTGGTACCGCCCGATAGGCGTTGGCAAGGTCCAGATAGATCACGTGGAGCTCTTTCTTCTCCGCCTTTGCTCTCTGAATCCTCTGCCATCTCATGGACGCGTGCTCAAGACATCCGCGGAGGCCCAGAATGTCATATTTCTGCACCGATGTGTCGATATACTTGTTCTGTATCAAGTAATTTGTGAGCATGCTTGCCATAATCGAGAAAAATATTTGCCCCTAACGTTTAACAAAAAGATAGGCCTGCACTGGGTCAGATCAAAGGAGCATCACACCATTGGCCTTCTGCCACTCCTTACATACATACTTCCGGCTCCAGGCGAGCCCTAACCTTTCGGAGGATTCCCAAACAGTATTTGTATACCGTCGGCTCTGTGGCTAAGTCGATGCGAACGCTTCGTAATGCCGGGATGCCGGGTTCGATCCCAGCTGCTTGACATGCGCCTCGCGTTGGTTTCGACAGTGGTATCAAGAAAGCCGACCGTCCAGGGAGCAATGGCAAACTACTGGTCGTATATTTGCCTAGAAAAACCACACAAAAGCCAGGGGCTGTTTGGGTTGTTTCTGTAACGACCTGTAAAGGATACGCAACTAACCTATTTGTATACCAGGTACGGGACACTGTTTTGTCCTGGGGCAGATACACCGGCGTCAGTGGTTTTTTTCCACACTTCTTTAACCTCAGACCAAGAGAGAGGCACAGTATTGAGCTTTGCCTTTTGCATTTCAGGCCAACATCTTGGACCTCCCTTGTTGGTTGGGTAAACTCTGCCTGTCGTTTCCTAACAAATTAGCTTTACGCTGTCGTGGTGCACCGTTCCGTCTCATTCTTCAGGCATGTGTTCTAAGACCATGCTCCTCAGTGCGACGTAATTTAACAGACTGAACAAATAAAGACATGAATATGATACAAAGTGGTAAAATACTGTTCAGTAACATAGGTACTCGGTGAGAGCGACACATTCATACAATTAGAGAGGGTTAAAAAAAAGAGTATTTTTGTGACTGCCAAATTATTATTTTATTTTTATTGTTATTAATTCTCATAAATTATAATTTACTTATTTTTTTTAAATCACACTAAATACATAAAATGAAAGTTTAAAATAATTTGGGACATTTAAGAGTAAGAGACTTATACTAGGCATTATATTGAGAGGACTAGCACAGTTCTGACGTTTACTGAAGAGCGGCTGAAGTTGGTTCACAATGACCACTCAGATACGAGCGAACAGACTGTCCGTTACGGCAGGTAGCTGCGAAGAACGAAAGGTTTTCAAGTGAAGTAAACCACTTAACAAGTTCACTGGGCGCTGGACAAGGACAACTCAGTGGTTGGAGCGTGTTTAGTGATATGTCTATCTTTGAGCTTAGTCGTGTAAAAGCTAAAGGGATTTCTGTTAGCTGTGACTCTGTAATGGAGAGGGATTGTAGCGATACCAGATCTGAGAATGCTTCAGGCTCGATCGTTGAGATGGGATTGGAGTCTAAAGGTAGATATCGGAGGAGACTGAGATTTTTAAAAGTTGTGTTTGTGATCATAGTTAAATTATTAGACCTCAATAATAGGTTTTTCAGACTAGAAGGAAATGAGTTAGATTCAATTTTTGAAATGAAGTTGCCTAACAAGTATAACGTGTTCAGCCTATACATTCTAGCGACATCTGCTGGTACAGTCGAAAGAGTGTTGTCTGAAAGATGCAATATTGTCAAAGATGAAGGAAGTGAGCCGGCAGGTATATCTGATATTTTATTGTCTGATAGGCTGAGGATTCTTAGACTTGTCAAATCTGAGAAGTTTGCTGCTCTGGTCAGTCCAATAGAATCTAGATATAAAGAGAAAAGCTTTGGGGCGAATGGTAACTCAGTTATATATTGAATCTGAGAAACATCTGTAAAATTGTTGTTGCTTAAAAATAGTGTGTTTAGACTTAAGAGTTTGGTCAACGCTTTTGGCACTTGGGTCAAGCCGGTCGACGAAAGGTCCAAAGATGTCAGCACATCTGTCACTGAAGTAAATGCATCGTCTGGTATATATTTGAGAGTGTTCCCGCTTAAGTCGATAGAACTAAGCAAATGAAAACCAGAAATCCAGTTTGGCCACGCAGATAAACCGACGTTAATAAGTTCAAGATACTCTAGTGTTGTAGCAATCTGTTTCAGTGTAGCGGCATCCCAATTTTGTATAGGAGAATCTTGAAGGTGTAGGCTGGACAATTTGGTCAGTTTCTTGAGCGCTGTTGGGAGATTGTTGACGTGTGCTCCGTCGATATAAAGAATGTGTAATGTCCCTGCCGATGCATCAAAGGCGTTTTCAGAAATATTAGTTAGTGGAACGCGAAACAGATAGATTGATGTCAGACCAGAGGGCAGACTGTTGTCGGATATACTGGTTATAGTTCCATCCTGAAAAATATAAATTTTTTTTAAATTCAAAGCATGGTTTATGCATAATGAATGTGGTAGTGGCAGAAGGGAAAGACAAACAAAATCAGTGTTGAAAATGCCCAAGCAACCTCAGGAGTTGGACTGAAAGAAGGGCTTAAAGATTCCAAAGAGAGAATTCGTTCATTCATTGTCCTGTTATGCCATTATATGTCATTTAGGTCTGTTCATCCACTTCGTTTTATCCTGAACAATCACAGTTCAGTATCATAGATAGAATAATGTCCGGCACCCTGTGGCCTCTCTCATCAACATTCGTATTATGTTCTGTATCAGTGAAACATCACATAGAATACTCTTCGCTGAGGAATGTGAAAAGTCAGACAGAAAGAAGTTAGCAGTAACTGCAAATGTTAACGATAGGCACATGCATTGAATATGAAAAGGCATTATTTCGAGGTGACACTACCTACAGCCAACTGCAATTTTCAAAATATGCACTTCGCAGCACACATCTTCTGCAGACTAGACAATAAGTATCCCCCATTAATTCACAGCTCACAGTGTCGCACCAATCGCTCGATTTAGTTATCCAGTCCAAGCCCAGATTTCGCCTCTACTTCATTCCTTCTCCCTTCTTTTTCACTCTAGGGTGGGGGGAAACAGATTGGGTGGTGGGGTGTGGGGAAGGGGAGAGGTGTTGATATTCTAATTTCCACTTGGTGACTGTGTCCACTGTGTGAAAGTAAGGTGATCTTGAGCAAGAAAGGTTCAGAGTTCTTGGCGAGATGAGAAAGTAACGACTGTCATCGTTGATTGTATTCTCATTGACGAAGAAAACTGGACTATTTTACTGTTTTGTATTACTGTTTACTGTGTATTACCAATACTTTACTCGGTTTACTTCTCGAACATAGCAACAAGAAGGCTAGCCACACGCTTTTGCCACTCATACAGAACCTGTAATTATGCACGCATGCTATCAACATCAAAGCGACGAGGAGGAAAACGTCACGTCATAACATCTCCTGTGTAATCGTTACTTGTTGGGGCTTACATGTGCAGACTGATCATACCTCTTCACTGTTAAGAGACATTAAGAGTCTTAAATTTCTTATCACTGCTCCACTGGGACCTCTAGAGTAAGAAATAAGAGATCTGTCTGCCAGAAAACTACCACTGAACAAACTTACCTTAAACCAGAGATCAGTAACTTGGCTCACGTTGACTCCCGTATTTAGTGGCGGGATTGTGTCCAGACTGTAGCATGTCGCGCCAAAAGGATCACAAGTACATCGCTGCGCAGACACAGACATCAAATCTGAGATTGCTAGCTCTAACATGACAAGGTGATTGACGATGTTGGAATGTTTGTTAAATGTCACATTACAGGTAGTACTCCTCCCTCCACCCCCTCCCCCCACCCCTCCGCAGCGTATCTAAACATGGTTCTTGCAAGGTTCTTGAAAAGAAATGTAGCTCTCAGGACATTTTTAATCGTCCTGTTGCTGATTTTTGGCTCTTTTAACTAATGACTGCCGACCACTGATCTAGCCCTATATGCTTAAACTCCCGGAAGACGTCCTTATGAAGGGAAACAACCGACCTGGCTGCTTCGAGATACAAGCTAAGTGATTTTGTGTTTCTATGCAGTATTTTTTTTTTATTTGTATGTGCTGATGGAGGCTCAATAGCCGCAACGTTCCTGTCTTGTTTGTATGTGTTATATTGTAAAGCTTGCTTATATACTTTTCGTTCGGTTGTATATCTTTCATTTTTTTAGAAGACCAGCACCTTAAAGTTATAAATAGCAGGGCCGGTTGTCGGTAATACCATATCTAGGGTGAACATTTCGTCCAGGTTTTCGCCCGGACAGTATCGCTCTTTTAGGTAATTCCAGCACAAGACCGGCTCCAGTTCAAAGTCATGCTGCTGACGTCACCAAACAGGGCTGAAAATAGGTTAAACCAGAGATTCTCAAACTGGGTGCCACGTCAAGGAGCGATGATAGTACAGTAGGGCACTCAACCTTTGTGAATCTTTTCGGTCAGCACGACTTGCAATCTTGAATGTTATTTTGTTTACTGGGCATATGTACGCACTATTCTCAGCTGTTTTTGTGTCTTGTCATATACACGACTTGTAGCTCTTGTAGAAATAGCGTTGCAGAGTAGGAAAGCCTTCCTCAGCGACATGGACGACGTGCCACGTACTTCGATCTTGGCTCGCATCCGACTTATTTTGGCATTTATAAATACCATGATCAGAAACCGACTTCTGAAGTTAGACTAAATATTCTAAGGATTCATGCATGTTATACTGAAGTTATTGCACACGACCAGACGGGACCTTAAAGACCTGAATTATAAGACAGATAATTGAGGGACTATACGAGAGGTCAGTTATGTCTGAAAGCACATTGTCCTACGTAACTGACGTCACAAAGTTTCACAGATCCAGTCGTCTTACATCATCGACAGCTGAAGTCTGGACAGCTTAATTTTTTTTAAGGCTGACTGTAATATGATGTTGACTTTGACTTTGTCTGAATGAAATATTGTGAGTGCCTGTGTTAGCATTCGACTAGAGTTGTGATAAAGATGAAGAAAACGACAAAGGAGAAGAAGAAGAAGAAGAAGAAGAAGAAGAAGAAGAAGAAGAAGAAGAAGAAGAAGAAGAAGAAGAAGAAGAACAAGAAGAACAAGAACAAGAAGAAGAAGAAGAAGAAGAAGAAGAAGAAGAAGAAGAAGAAGAAGAAGAAGAAGAAGAAGAAGAAGAAGAAGAAGAAGAAGAAGAAGAAGAAGAAGAAGAAGAAGAAGAAGAAGAAGAAGAAGAAGAAGAAGAAGAAGAAGAAGAAGAACAAGAAGAACAAGAAGAACAAGAAGAAGAAGAAGAAGAAGAAGAAAAAGAAGGAGCAGAAAAAAAGAAGTATACATAAACTTCATCATGTATACTGTAACATACTAGCGCAACATTATCATAAATTATCATTAATGCTTGTCTTGATTTCTCTGTTTGGAGAAATGTATACCACACTAAGATAGTTATCTGACTCACCGGGTCACTGTAAGGACAATTTTGAGCCATCGCTTGCACGATACATATGATCACAAAAGACCAAACAATGTGAAGGTTTCTCACAGCTTCCATCATTGTGCAGCTTAGTTTTTCTGTTCAGGCTTGTGAAAATAATATTTATATGCATAAAGAAAATAGTACATTTTTATGTCCGTTTTTCTTTAGTGTTGTCTAATATCTGCTTTGTGCCTCCAGACGTCGCAGTTTAATATAAATAGTTAGCCGAGCTAGGAGGTGCTCGGTTGTTTGATGTGTTGTAATTTTACGACGTCTCAGGCTGTCACTGACGCCCTAAATCCATCTTCGTCTAGGACTCTCCTGGCTCTTTTACAGCTCGTACTGTTTCAATCTCAACAGGTGGACGAACCATTTTAGTCTTTGTTTCTCAGTTAATTAAAAAGCAGTTATTGTTTCAGTAGTTTATATGGAACTTTTTACCAAGTCCGGCTAACAAGGAGCGTATTTTGGGTTTTCATTCAAGCTTTTTCTTAATGGGACACGGGCTAGTCTATGTTAGAGGGGGGTCAAGTTGTCTTGTTTTCGGAAAGAGCTTAGTATATTGTGCGCACGTAGACGGCGAGCTACGCAGTGTGTTATACTCGTTTTTGGACATTGCGTATATTACGGAGTTCAGGTACAACGTGCATTTAGGTCTGTTGTGAGCGTTGACGGGCGACAAGGAGGAAAGCGTTGCTTCTCTGCAGTGAGATAGTTTTTTTTAATGTCCGTGTGTGTCTCTGTGTGTTTGTAGATGTCTTTTTTGTGTGTGGGTGTCTGTATAGCTGTGTGCCTGTGTGTATGTGTCTGCATGTGCCTGGATTGGTTGCCCTACCAGGAGTACTCACATGGGGTGAGATCTGGCGAATTGCCCCTCTGCGACTGAGCTTTATCGTTTGATCTGCCTACGATGTATTACAGTCTGGTGTTAACATGTTAAAGTGGAGTGCGACTAACGACCCGACACGCCCGCTAGGTAGAGCTAAACAGACGCTCGAGCATGTATTGTACGCGTGCAGAAAATCCTTAGGTCAGGGCAGGTACACTTGGCGCCATAACAAGGTACTGAAAGAGTTAGTGGCCGTTGTGGACCAAGCTAGGATGAGGGCCAATGCGAGGGTCAGTCCTACCATCGTCCCCCTGCGCTTCCTTAAGGCTGGGCAGATGTATACAGGTAAATTCAATAGTCGCATACGCTTCATCGATGCTTGACTGTGCGAGGGACTGGTTACTGGCGGTTGATCTGCTTGGTCATGAAAATTACCCTGAGGTAATCCAGAAGATAGCCTGCGACCCGGCATAGTCCTACACGCTACGGAGAAACGCCAGCTCATCCTGATCCAGCTGACCGTGCCATATGAGTCGCGAATGGACCAAAGCCACATGTACAAGCTCGAGAAGTACAGTGACTTAGTAGCTGGTCTGAGGAGAGACGAAGCGTACGCAGTAAGAATCTTCGCCGTCGAGGTAGGCGCAAGAGGTCTCGTTTCCACTTCATTGTACAATGTAATTAAACAACTAGGCTCGCGAGGAAATGAGCGCAAACGAGCACTAAAACAACTGGGCGAGGCCGCTGAGAGGGCCTCGAGCTGGCTCTGTACACAACGAAACGTCGTGAGGGACGGGCCTCGGTGAGCTGGTCCAGGTGTCTAGTGGAAAAGAAAATCTTATCCCTTACAGTCCATCGTGTCCGAATTGTCTGCCAGTGTCCCTCTGCCATCTGACAACAAAGACAAACATGAGTCCGATAAACCAAACGTAAGCTTGCCACTTGGTTGTCCAGGTATGCTGACTGCTCTAATTATGATACCGCAGCGACTAGGTAAATACAGTATCTCACAGTATCGTTTGCAAAGTCACCAATTTCGTCTTGTCCCTGTCCGAGAACATCCGGTAATACGTGCAGCAGGAGAAACCAACCCTGAGCCTCATGAACTCAGGTGGGCCCACTTTCTGAAAATGTCTAGGAGTTCGTGGGCAGAAACATCTGTCGACGAGAGATTACTTCTACTGATGATTGGTGGACTCCAGCTGTACATGCTCCCCTGTGAAGTCTCTTCTTACAGTTTTCCCCGCAATGGGGCCGTGGAACCCACACGGGGAACCATGCTGTACTGACAGGAAATAGTTTACTTCTCAATCCTTGAGATTTGTACCGATACGGAACATGTTACAATGTAACATTAGAGAGTGGTACTGTAGTGAACATTTGTCCGTGCAAGACTTACAGTCATATAGTTTGAAAACGTTCTAGCGAGTAATGAACATTGAACTCGCAAAAAAGTCATCGTTATTATCTCTGCAATAATCAGGTCTTATGTCATAACTGACTACTTCTTTTGCCGTGTGTCTTTGCAATGAACTAGGTCATTGCTCTTTATGCTGGGTGTGTTTTGTCTGAGATAACTTTCTCAGTATATTACATAGGTTCTGTTTACCTCTAAAGTTTGGGTGAAGATGAGGAGTTTCAATTGCTACTCACAGTGCTTCAATTACTGTTGCTCTTAGAGTTCCTGCTATTACAGACAGTGATTTGTATTATATCAACTACTAAATGTAAATTTATCTAGAAAATCCACAACAGCCAACAAACGCTGGAGATGATTCTGTAACTGCTGTTAACCAGACTTGTGACAGTTATGAACCACTCATAATTTGTGGCCACCCTATTTCTGAAATTCGCTATGCAGATGGCTCAGTCCTCCTTTCGAACAATGTAGAGGGAATAGAAAATGTAATCATGTCTGTCCAAAAGTACAGTGAAGATCAAAATCTGTTCTCAAATTTGAAGTAAACGAATATATAATGTCCACAGACACAACTGGCTGACACGAAAAAAAAAAATATATATATATATATATAAATGATCAGTTAATTGATGGAGACTTTTTGACAGAAATCTAAAGAAGGATGGCCAAAGCAATACAAAAATTAAACATCATTAAATGTCTATGGTTAAGAACAGGAAAGAAAATCAAAATTAAAATTTTAAATCATGCATTTAGAGCAATTGTAGGAACCACACCCTGTCTGCAATACATAAAGAAGCAACAAATAGAGTGGTTTGGCCACTTGATGCGAATGCAAACCGACCAACTGCCTCTACGAGCATACAACGAACAGCACTACTGCCCTAGAGCAAGAGGCAGACCGATAGTACGATGGATAGACAATATATCAAAGATCCTGAGGCAACACAGACTAACAACAACACGTGCAACACACCTGGCCCAGGATAGAAAACTGCGACTGCCCACTACGTTGTGAGGCAATTGTGGACAAGACAAGACAAGACAAGACAATCATGCATCTTTTCTGTAGAAACACACGGATGTGAGTTATGGACGATCTGTTAGACCCTAAGAACGGAAGTAGAAGTTTTTGACCTGAAATGCAATACAAATATTCTCATAACATCATGGACAAAGAAAGGGAGAAATCTTTACTTTTTAAAAGATCTGAATTTTATGGAGATTGGCTAATAAAAAGCATACTGTCTTGGAAAGTGGACTATTTTGATCATATTAAGCGCCATGGTGAATTGGAACCAAAAAAAATAGCAGAAGTCGTGATAGTAGAAAGGAGGGGCAGGGGCCGACCAACACGAAGATGGGAAAAGGATATTAGGGACTCATTGAAAATAAAGGTATATGAGGCGGGAGAGCTGGCGAGACAGTTTCTTTCAGACTTACTGTGATGAGAGCAACGTTCTACAGTGGATGTGCTACATGATGATGCTAATGATATCTAATTAACATGTGTTAGCCTTAGCTGTTCATTCATAGATGTTTCAATGATGAATCAATATCACAGAACTAGGAAATTCCCACAAGTATGCCGTTCCCAACTTCAGCAGTAAACGCGTTCCGATTTCGTTGGAGAATTGTATATCCGCCTTGTCTTTCCCTTGAGTGTTGAGCTTCAGTCCGATTACCTAATCACTCCTGGCAGCACGATTCTGAAAAGACCACGATGATCTACTTTCACAGTTAAAAATTATATAATCCTGTTATTTTTTCTGATAAATGCTTCAGAGAATATGAGAACTAACCTCTGTGTGTGGGGCAAATGACCCACTACATAGATGCTAGTGGAAAAAAGATAAGCTATAAACAATTGAATGTCGTTAACACAGTTCTACTGACCTTATCCTGCCGTTCTTCGTTAAGTGGATAGTACACCAAGGTGACTGTCTTTTATACGCTGTAAATTTATATTAGCCACGATTCCTGATAAGATTTAACCAAAAACATGTTCACTAAAGTAATTTGCAACGTTTGAAAAATCTTTCTATATTGTAATTATGTCTTGAACCTTAGTAAACTATAGCAGGTGTCTCTTTGGATTTTAAATGTTACCTCATTATCAACAAAATGATGCCATTGGTAAACATTTTCTACGTGTACTTTGTGGGCTTGTTTTTGAAGAATTCTTGAAACTTCTGGTCACTGTGCACTTAAGAGCAAGAAAATAAAGGTTACGTTGACACTAGACATAAAACAACACAACCAAGGATCTAACAGCTTAGAAAAAAATACTTGATAAGAACCATCATAACATTTAAGCCTACGAGCTGCTACATCATCTTAGAAAAAACGCACCTAAAATAACGATGTGTTTATTTATTTTTGCAAAATACATTTAAGAAATCGTTTCATAAAATAATACCCGAATCGACTGATTAAGTCTTGATTTTCTGCACATCTGCTGTATAGCTATGTTTCAGAATTATTTACCACATTTGCACTTATTTGCAATGCCTATGTCGTAAATTGTCTGTTTATGGTCAACAAAGCGGCAAACAAGAGAACATGTCATTACACAGGAAATATAACACCCAAATGCAGCACCAATCGTTGCTATCTTGGTAAAATAGTAAGTTAAAGACCCTTTGGGCATAAAGGGTTAGACCTATATTTTATACACTAATCGACATTATAGGTGATATGGTCAGTACCGCCGCCTTTACTTCCCAGGACTAAACCTGGCACTCATTCAGGGCTTTGTCGATCTGTAAGCCAAGATCATTTTGGAAAATGCCAGGTACCGTCAGTACCCAAACGCACAACCATCTGATCACAAGCCAGCTGTTAGATTTGCTAACACTAACAGTCCCGCGTCATAATGACAGCTCACTGTCGGCGCGAATTATCAATGACAACTCTGTCTTTATTCTCCAGAAATGAGCTCAGGAACCCAAACTGGAAGGAAATCATGATCAGTTTGAATTTGAAAAGAAAATAAGGATTTGCACCTGTGATAGTCGACAGCTTTTCCGATCTTTTTGACTAACCTCATAGCCCAAACGGTAGAAGAACAAACCAACATTTACTCACTCAAGTGTGTGAGCTACATGAACGTATAAACTTTTCATACAGTTCATCAAAGAGTAACAACTAAAATTGTTTTCTCATGTGATCAGAATGTGTATGTATGTATGTATGTATGTATGTATGTATGTATGTATGTATGTATGTATGTATGTATGTATGTATGTATGTATGTATGTATGTATGTATGTATGTATGTATGTATGTATGTATGTATGTATGTATGTATGTATGTATGTATGTATGTATGTATGTATGTGTATGTATGTATGTATGTATGTATGTATGTATGTATGTATGTATGTATGTATGTATGTATGTATGTATGTATGTATGTATGTATGTATGTATGTATGTATGTATGTATGTATGTATGTATGTATGTATGTATGTATGTATGTATGTATGTATGTATGTATGTATGTATGTATGTATGTATGTATGTATGTATGTATGTATGTATGTATGTATGTATGTATGTGTATGTATGTATGTATGTATGTATGTATGTATGTGTATGTATGTATGTATGTATGTATGTATGTATGTATGTATGTATGTATGTATGTATGTATGTATGTATGTATGTATGTATGTATGTATGTATGTATGTATGTATGTATGTATGTATGTATGTATGTATGTATGTATGTATGTATGTATGTATGTATGTATGTATGTATGTATGTATGTATGTATGTATGTATGTATGTATGTATGTATGTATGTATGTATGTATGTATGTATGTATGTATGTATGTATGTATGTATGTATGTATGTATGTATGTATGTATGTATGTATGTATGTATGTATGTATGTATGTATGTATGTATGTATGTATGTATGTATGTATGTATGTATGTATGTATGTGTATGTATGTATGTATGTATGTATGTATGTATGTATGTATGTATGTATGTATGTATGTATGTATGTATGTATGTATGTATGTATGTATGTATGTATGTATGTATGTATGTATGTATGTATGTATGTATGTATGTATGTATGTATGTATGTATGTGTATGTATGTATGTATGTATGTATGTATGTATGTATGTATGTATGTATGT
>CAJHNH020000768.1:125000-160000 GCA_905116865.2 Candidula unifasciata
AGAGCAACCAAGAGGTTTTGAAAAAGGTGAGAGACCGAAGACAACTTATCATAGACATCAGAAGGAGACAGTCATAATTTTTCGGCCATGTTATAAGAAGAGGGAAAAAGAACATGTTGTGACCACTGGAAAGATCTGTGGAAGGAATGATAGAGGAAGTCAAGGAGAGGAGATGCTTGACAGTCTTGATGCATGGCATGGAGGAGTGTCGGCACACGAACCGATACATGCTGCAGGAGATCGCAAATTATGGAGAGGCTTGATCGCCCACGCCAGTCGGCAAGGCACCTGATGATGATGAATTAGTGGAAGTATCAGTCTCTCTCTCTCTCTCTCTCTCTCTCTCTCTTTCTCTCTCTCTCTCTCTCTCTCTCTCTCTCTCTCACTTTCTCTCTTTCACAAACACACACACAAACCAGTTCTGCACAAGGCAAACTGCCGAGTCTGTGTCAGTGAGCGACTGCCCATGTTAAGGATATGCAGCTGACATTCCACATCTGAAAGTGCACACAAGGTACAACACTAAGCAAACGTCATCAAATCCACAGGTCACATCTTTGATCCATGTAATCCTCAGTAGTTAGCCGACGGAGCCGAATTTCCTCTTTACCTCTTTTCTTGTAACATCAAATTCCCCGTTCGAGTTGAAACCAGTGGTGTTCATATCTTGTGTTGGCATTTGGTCTAGCAAATTTGACTTTTCTCATCAATGTTGGTTTTAGGGTATCGCTTGAGTTCGCCGTTTCCTCAATCCATTTGTTTCCAACCTCGTTGGCCGATGGGTGATTATGTTTTGGTTGTCTAGACATTTCGTTCATTCCTTCACCTTTAAAGAGTTCATTTTATTGAATGCTCATCCGTTTCTACAGGCACTTAATTTCAAATGGATAACATTTTTTTTTTCCATATCTTTGGTGACTACCACTTTCAGTAACAGGTGTTTAAAACTAATTTTAAAAAAAAAAGTAAACACGCCACTTGGTTTTAAAGCTATGTAAATGGGAGATCCGTTATTTTGTTTAGGGTTTTGAAAGATATTGCTGCTTGCAACGCGTATATAAATGTCTTCGTTTCTTGTGATGACAAGTAGTCCACAGCAGCCAGAACTGTTGCAACGCAACATATCATTATGTAACCGTGAAATTTGTGCCTGTATCAGGGGGTGCAAGAATGACTTTGGCGAAGAGTGCAACTTAACATGTAGCTCGAGTTGTGAGCATCTAGGGAGAAAAACATTTCCTCAGTGAGACCGGACGACAGGTTTCTGTATCAAAAGATGTAAGAGTGGCTTCTCTGGAAAGAACTGTGATAGCTTATGTGTTGTTGGGAATCGCTCAGTTCGAGGTGTTTGCACATGCTGAGGAGAGAAATGGCCAAAGGTCACTGGCCACTAACGTGGAACGTTTGCTGTGTGAGGGCAGCAACAGGCATGTAGGCGTCTTATGTGCGTTCCGGGCCACTTTCCTAGAAGGCAGGCTCTACAAGGGTGACAGTTTACTATTGCAATATAGTGATATCAGGTAGATGGGTAGAACTTCAATTAAATTGTATTCTCGCTACGCTATCGCCGGCATAGCTCGCAGAGTCGCTGAGAAACACAAGTTATCCACACACGTCAAGGTGGGGACGACACAGGGAGAGCCACATAACTGACTTACATTAGAGAGATCTGAACACAAATACATGATGAGTCTGAATAACCCTGGAAGTAGCTGCTGTGTAGCCTCTAGACATTCGCCTGCGGATCGTGAGTTTGTGGGCTCGACCTTGTGGGGCTGGACTATTTTTTAAATGACTTTGGCTCCCATGTCGATCCAGCCTTGTGTGGGTACAGGGTATACCTCTGGAAAGTAAATTCGGCCAACGTGATATTGACCACATCACCCAGCGAGTGCGGGTTCTACTATAAAATATAGGTCTAGCCCTTTATGCCCAAAACCACTGAAGACGTGTTAACGAGTCTGCTTTACTACACTAAAAAAGACCACGTGTTTCAATTTACATGGAGAGTCTGCATTCGTGACTCGATGGAAAGGTAAGACTGCTAGTTAATCATAACTACGGGTACCATCAGTGTAGAAACTTTTTACTTGATGTTAAGTGGGAAGATAGAGCCACTTTACGCTTTTCCTAAACGTAACAATGTCGAGTCCCTGCCCAGATGAGCCCACCCGTTGGAATTTAAATGTTTCAGTTAGGATGTAGCTGGAGTCGCCGTGTCAGAGCGGCTAGCCGCGCGCTGCGGATCGGAAGGTCGTGGGTTCGCTCCCTGGCGGAGCCGGAATTTTCTTTAAAAAAAAATGACTTTGGCTCCCAGGTCGACCCAGCCTTGAGTGGGTACCGGGTGCAGTCCTGGGAAGTAAAGGCGGCCGGTGTGATGTTGACCACATCGCCCATCTTGTGCCGTTGGTCTATAAAATATAGGTCTAGCCCTATATGCCCTATACGCCTAAGGGCGTGGAAAAAGGTCCTTTTACTTTACTTTAGAATGTAGCAATATTTCTGATTCATTGTATACATTAGTTTTAGACCAAACACAAGTCTTCGAGAGAAATCACAACCGTGCAATCAGTCAAAGAGATGAAAGGAAGTGACAGTTTTTTTCAAAGTATCAATCACTGGGCTCACGACTGCGAAATATTGTATTCGTCCCATTGTTTGTGTTCCACCTCAGCTGTCTCCTATCACAAATGTCACAATTTGGGAGAAATATGAAACTAAACAATAACACATACATGAGAAATAGATATGGTACAATGATGAGTAAGCTGGACGAGGAAAGGATAAATATCCACAAAAAACTGAATTTTCCCAGTGTATATTCTAATACATTTTTATTTTTAATTTTACATTTCAAAAGAATTCATAAGTTACTATTGTTGTGCCGTCTCCATAACAGAAGTTGCCTGCAATGTATACACAGTTCTTTTTGTGAATTTTACATTATGTGGCCTCCATTCTCTTCAGTGGTAATATATTTTCACTACAATCTGAGCAACTGAAAGTGACTTTTTTTTCGCTGTCTCCCAAGAAGCTTTCAGTGGAAATCGAGACCTGATATGCTAGAGAGTATGAAACGTGTCACGCCATAGAACCTTGCTAGTTATGTCAGGGAACTACAGGTTCGACTGACAAAGAGGCCAGATTATAAGAAACTAAATTGTTTCTGACATTTAAATTAAAAAGTCTGGTACTTTTCACGAAAATTACCCCATCTTGTTTGACTGCGGGTTTTCGTGGCGGTTCCCACGGACTGTCCTATCTTTAGGGGTGTTCGTTGTGAACTTTTTAAGTATAATCATTTCCGACAAGAGCCACTGCCAAAATGCAAAAGCATCGATGATACAAAAATGAGTAACTATCGCGTCTTCGGCGCTTTCCTCTGCAGTACTTCTTCTTAACACAGAAGTGCCTGCGAAGCCTGGCTGCTCACGAAAAGAAAGCTACACACTCTTATCTGGGACACAGTGTGTCGACCGCGTCAAAGGACATAAGCCTGTTTTGTGTACGTTGTGTATTTACGGCGAAGTAAAGCATCTTATAACACCCCTAGAACATAGTACAGCCCGTGGGAACCGCCATCAAATTTGAAAGCAGAACAAGATGGAATGAATTTCGTGAGTAGTACCAATTGTTTTCCTGCTAAATTGACTAGAAGATTGCATGTCTCTCGGGTTGCTAGGCTCTCGGGTTAAGGGGAAGCCAATGAAGGATCACACTGACCCCTTAGGTAGGAGTCAATAGACTGTCCGTTGCTGCAAGTGCCTTCAAAGTTCTGAGAATTTTCAAGGGAAGTAAACCACTGAACTAGCTTGTGGAAAACTGGACAAGGACAAGCCAATGGTTTGGTCGTGGAAAAGTATACTTGTGTCTGAGAGTTCAACAATGCGAAAGCTAGCGGGATTTCTATCAGCTGTGAACGTTGAATGTTGAGGTTTTCCAAAGATACCAGATCTGAGAATGCTTCAGGTGAGATTATTGAGATGGGATTGTAATAGACATTCAGAAACCTTAAGAGATTGAGGTTTCTGAAAGTGGTATTTGTAATGATAGTTAGATTGTTAGTAGTCAGCTCTAGTTGTGTCACACTCGACGGAAACGAATTGGGTTCAATATCGATGATTTCGTTGTTATTCAATAATAATTCGGAAAGCCTTGGCAGGCTACCAAAAACTGTTGGTACAGATGAAAGTTTATTAGTGTACAAATACAAGGACCTTAGAGATACTGGAAATAAGCCAGCGGGTACATCCGATATTAGGTTATCAGATAAGTTAATGTTTTCCAGACTTGTCAAATTTGAAAGATTTGCCATTCTGGTCAACCCAACTGAATCTAAATTTAAATATAAAAGTTTCGTAGAAAATGGTAAACCAGTTATCTTTTCAATTTCTAATGCGTCTTTGAAAGTATTAGAACTTAATTCCAGGCGGCTCAGGCTTGAGAGTGTGGACAACACTTTTGGCACGAGAGTAAGACCAGTCTCCGAAAGGGCAAGATCTATGAGTGAGTCTTTGAATGCTCTAAAGGCGTCGTCAGGAATTGAATACAAGTAGTTCCTGCTTAAGTCAAGCTTACGTAGCAAATGAAAGTCAGAAAGCCACGTTGGCCAACTGGATAAACCCACGTCACTTAGTTCAAGGATCTCAACTGTAGCAGAGATATGTTTTAGAATATCAAGATCCCAGTTCTGTATCTTAGCACCGATAATAGTTAGATCGATCAGTGCGGTCAGACTCTTTAGTGCTGGTGGTAGCTTAGTGAACTTTGCGTTGGTAATGTGTAGCATTTGTAGCGTTCCTGCTGATGTGTCGAAGGCGTCG
This sequence comes from Candidula unifasciata, assembly GCA_905116865.2. Taxonomy (NCBI): domain Eukaryota; kingdom Metazoa; phylum Mollusca; class Gastropoda; order Stylommatophora; family Geomitridae; genus Candidula; species Candidula unifasciata. Next base: position 129,824 of record CAJHNH020000768.1, read on the forward strand.
TCAGAAATATTAGTGAGTGGGTGACTGTTCAGATAGATTTCCCTAAGGCCAGGAGGCAGACTATTTGTGCCGATAGTTGTTAGATATCCACTCTGGAAACAAAAGAAGCAAAAATAAACAACAAAAATAATTCATTTTTATTGACAGAGATAAACAATCTTGAGTATACGAACAATGTTCATAAGTAAATGAATTAAACACAATACTCTTCATCGACGACAGGTCCATGTACTTCAGCTTTAAAGAGAGAAAAAAAATGCTAACATATGCTGGGAACGTTAGGCTCCAATGTTTACCAAGCCAAAAAAGTCAACCAGGTTAAGTTATAAGAGGTGCAGACGGCAGGCGTGATGTTGACAACACCCTCCAGCGAGTGCTTATTGGACTGTAACATGTGGGCCTAGAGTTGTATACTTTACTTTTATACTTGGTACAAATAGCAATAATTACATACTACATCTACTTAAAACAAGTAGAAGAGATACAATGATGAGCATGTTTGGGGCGGACAATATCGTCTAGCCCTTTTATTATTCAGAAAGCAATATTAAAGACCTCGGCGAATTGCCTGGTTTGAATATTAATTGTAGACTAAACCTGAAGAATTGTTTCGATTAAATATCATTGGACATTAAACCCGGAGAACTGACTGAATTTAAGATAAACGAAAGATTAAACTCAAGCGACATTCTACGAAGGAAAGCAAGCTGTAACAAGAGGACAAACAGGAGGGAACATATAAAACGGTCTGGCACAATGGAATAGAGCGGAAATATATACTGCACTATACAAACAGGAAGCAGTAACAACAGAACAGAAGGCAGAGACACTTTAAAAAAAAAATATGAAGACGATAATGGTGGGGATGGTGATGCTGATAGAGATGATGCTGATTATAATAGTGATGATGGCTATGATAACGATGGCAGTGCTCCCGCCCCTTGTGCACAAACACACCCACACGTTACAATACCTTATCGGTCACTTTCCCGAATTTTTCATTTCAAATATTTCAGAATTTACTCGCGAATTATCATATTTAATGTTTACTACCACTGGTTGAAGATGCGGAAAGCAATACAATGAAAAGGGAAAAAGGGGGCGGGGTGGGGGAGGGGGGAGAGAGTGAGAACTCAGAGTAGCTAGCTGATCAGTTCGGTGAACACTTCTTAGAAATTCACAAAGGCACTCATACCAGTCCTTCTCAATTTCATACTGTCTTACAACAAACGGGAAAACAATATCTCTGTCAAACAATCTTGCTCTGGCGATCACGCCACACGTTTCTCTTTGGAAAATCATAGTTCGGAGCACAGCTCCCATCAATCCAGCATACCCTCATCTAAATAACACCAATAATCCTACTTCCCTTTTTTTTTTAATGGTAACATGTATTTGTTATTAAATTGTTTATTGGTATTTTATTCTTACCACTATTATTGTCAGGAGTCACCGTGGCGGATCGGCTAGAAGCTCGCCGCGGTTCGGAAGGTCGTGGATTTGTTCCCTGGCAGAGCCGGACTGTTTTCTAAAATGACCTTGACTCTCTGGTCAACCCAGCCTTGAGTGGGTACCGAGTGCAGTCCTAGGAAGTAAAGACGGTCGGTGTGATGCTGACCACATCACCCACCTTGTGCCGATTGGTCTATAGAATTTAGGTCTAGCCCTATATGCCCTATACGCCTAAAGGCGTAGAAAAGGTTATTTACTTTTTTTTTACTTTTACTATTATTGTCATCGGCGATGTCACAAATAGAGGCCGCCTGACCCTAGTATATTAGAGTTAACTCATTTTTTTTTCCACCATGATGAGCGAGTGAGAAAATGTATCCCTCAGTGACGATCATATCTGATATTGATCAGATTGATAGCAGTAAAGTTATTCATAATTCCAAGCATACTCCAGGCTACATCGGATAATTTTTTTTTTTTTTATGTAGTCAGTGTTTTCTTTAAGCGGCGTCCGTGGCTAAGGTGTTGCCAGTCTGACTCGTAATCCAACGTTCCGCGATCGGAACCTGCGTGGGCTGCGTGGATTTTTATCGTGGTATGGGACGTGGCAGGTCGACCCAACCTCAAATGGGTACCAGGATGGGCTGTCCTGGGAAAGTAAAGACGACCGGCGTAATGCTGACCACATTACCCACCGAGTGCCGATTGGTCTGTAAAAATATGAGTGCTCTTCCCATATGCCCGATGCGCCTAAGGGCGTGTAAAGGGATCTTTACTTTTTTTTTTTCTTTTTTTCTTTTTACAGTGTTTACTTGCCATTCTTAAAGTAATATCTTAGAAGCCATGCTATGTAGGCTAATGTAAATTGCAAAATTGTTTTACGAAGCATTGGAATCAATACTGTATGTGGGATGAACAAGCATTCTTATGAATGAGCAAATCAAATGTTGATTGTTGTTGATACAATCAGCCAGCAGAAAACCTCCTTAATGTGTAACAATCTGTGGCCATGTTTCAATATATTACAAAACTATTGCATCAATATATTATGTTCACTGGGGTGATCAACAAGTAACATAAGGATATTTGGTTAGTGAAGATTGAAATAAATGTGAAGCATTGTGGATTTTTTCATGAGAAACGGATTTATATAGATTTATTACAATATTTTAATATATGTGTGTAAGCGGTGCTGTAATATGTATTTTGTGCCCAAAAATAATGACATATTGGGTGAATGAGCATTAATCTGGTATTCTGTATAAAGTTGATGGTGTTAAATTACATCGAGTAACAAGAAGTAGGAATATGATGAAGATTACCTGTGGTTTGTGTTGAAAGAATGGAATTTATGTAACTGTCTTGACTAGTGTGTTATGTCTAATTTTTGTAAGCATGATGTGACATTGTGAATATGTTGATTACATGAGGTGCCTGATGTTTATGTGTGTCATATGTTGCGCTATGTTATATATGTTGTGCATAAGCACAATTAATTGTTAACAATGTTACCTTGTTTATTTATCTGTTTGCATGCGGTAGTCATGAATGGGGAAAATGTGGAGTGTGTAGTTTTAGGGTTAGTGTTAGTTTGCCTTGTAGATAGGAGAAAATTATTGTGAGGTATACTAAGTTTACCTCAGTCTTGTGTGTAACTTTGCATTTTGCATGTCAGTCATTGACTATTGGAATCAAGTAATGCTTACTATATTCAAGTAATGTGTTTGTTCCATCACTACATGCTATCTGTGTAGCCATTCTGATATTTCTATAATCAAAGCATTGTTTGAACCAGTTTTGCTACTTAGTTTGATTTAGTTCACTGTAGTGTTTTAGATTCGCTCCTTGTTGCTAATGTAGTTTTTGTCTTTGTTACAACTTTAGTTTCCTGGTTCTAGAGCCCTTAGTTGAGAACACTCTGCCAACCGCTGCTTTGGCTTCAGATAACTGCTGGAGTCTATGTCTTAGCAAGGTCTCACCTTTTTCTTTCCTCCCTTATCCGCCCTGAAGTCAGAAGACCTTCTTTGCGTCTTTTCTTCTTCTCATTTCTATCATCTCATTATTCCTTCTGTCGCGGATGTTTATGGTGGCTCTTTAAATTTAAGAAACAAAATTACATATTTTTTCAACAGTATCCTTAAGCAGCTACATAATATGTAAAGAAGCATCTGATTAAATGAAAACAAAAGAAAACTTACATTAATTATCAGTTCCGTTACTTGACTCACATTGGTCCCCGTGTTCAATGACGGGAGTTGTGGCAGAGCCGAACATATTATATAGTTGGAACTACACGTACATTTCTGTGGATAAAGAGACATTAAATCTGAGATGAATCAGGTGAAGCCTAATTCACAGATTGTAGATGTTGAATTTTAGTCGACTAGGTCAAACATAATTCCCAGATTGTAGACGCTGAGAAGGCTAGTTTAGAAATGGAAATCACTCAACAGTCAAAGCGCTAGTGGCCCACTACACTGCGAACACCATCACCGTGTCTGAAATCATTCAACCGCTTTTTTATTTACACTAGGACAGGCTTCTATAATGCTTTTTTTTCCATACTAAGAATGTTTACATAAAAACGTTTACTGATCTGTTACTTAATTTATGTTCATCAATGTCTCCGCAGGATCTGCTTTTGATATCTTCCTTGTCTTCTCATAATAATTTTAGCCTTTCTACTTCTTTGCCGTTTTTAGCAGAACTATATCTTTAGCAAAATCGACAATCTCCATGTGTATGTTTTCTTCCAAATCCGTACATCCTGCCAAACATTTTTCATCACTAAGTCAATAGTTAGCATGTAAAATATGATAGTATAGTTAAAAACTGAATATGTATTGTAATATATACTAACATAAACTCACAGATTAATTTAGCCAGGATTTGATTTATTAACTTCGAGTAAAGCATATTTATTCAAAATGTCAACCGTGATTTAAACAAGAAGAAATCAATATAACTCACCGGGTCATTGTAGGCACAAATCTGAGCCATCGTCGGCACGAGAAACATGACCCCAATAAAAAACACAAGGTGAAGGTTTCTCAAAGATTCCATCATCTTGTAGCTGCACGTTTATCTGGTCACTTCTGTGGACATAATACTTCAGTAAACTGAACACACAAACAAACGGGTGAGTATGCTCCCTTTACACGCCAGTTGTCCATCACGCATATGAGGCCAGACTCATATTTGTAAAGATCAGCTGGAACTTTGATGGTTATATGGTCACCATAATGCTGGCTGTCTTTACTTCTCAGGAATTTACCAGGTACCTAGTTTAGGCTAGGTCGAGTTGAGAGAAAAGACGAGTTTATTTCCTAGCCAAACCCTTCCTTTGAGGATTAAAACTAAAAAAAAGCGAGCTCCTAGACGAGACTCTAACCAGAGCGCTACAGCTGCTCTGAGTAAAAACATGTGCACTAATAATAATCACCAGTCATCTCCTTGTGAGATGCAATTGTTCGTTATTTAAAGCTCTACTTTGGCTCTTGCCACGGGCCGCAATATAGTCCAGCCATAAATATTGTCTAATGGTTGAACGCGGTTTAAGGGACCTCTCCCATGGTGGCACTTTGTGTCATCGGATTTTTATCGCTTGTGTGATGTCCTGGTGGGGTACAAATTAACTACTACTACTACTACTACTACTACTACTACTACTACTACTACTACTACTACAACTACTACTACTACTACTACTACTACTACTACTACTACTACTACAACAACAACAACAACTACTACTACTACTACTACTACTACTACTACTACTACTACTACTACTACTACTACTACTACTACTACTACTACTACTACTACTACTACTACTACTACTACTACTACTACTACTACACGCACCCTGACTTTCAAACAAGTTATTATAATCTTGTGAGATGTGGCTCATCAGAAAAACTGGTAAGCGACCATTAACTCATAAACAGGCAAACGGGGGTGGGGGGAATACATAAACAACACCACTGTTCACGGAATTCAGGATCCTCGCTGGTGCCGTGAGCCGTGATGTTGATCCGTCGAATAAGCAAATAAACAAATGTTCACGGAAATAGAAACAAGATAAGATCCTAATTTGTGTCACATCAAATTACACATCATCATAAATCAACAAGTCCTTTACAGAACGTCGTTCTCTTTACGGCAGGTCTGAAAGTCTTTTTTTTTAGCAAGTTCTTCAACCCTATGTGCTTTCGTATCCAATCCGTCTTTAGTGCCTTGAATTTACTTTTTTTTTAAAACTCGACCTCTTGACTCGTTTCTTGGAAATTGTACATTCCATGACCGTTCTAGTCGCATTTCAAGCTTTGATATACGTTAAAGAAAACAATTTCATGGCGAAAATTTTAGAGGCCCTCTAAAGTTGTATTGGCTCAACCACATTAGGAAAAGATGACAATACAGCACAGCATTATGAACAGCTAATTCCTAGGACAGAAACCTCAGGACATCTATTACCACCAGTTGGCTGACGCTTATTCGTGATTGTTAGTTAGTTAGTTAGTTAGTTAGTTGGGTTATCGTCATTGCACTCCGGACATGTCCATAGGTGCTCAGATCCTCCCCTCAGTATGAACCCCAACGTCCGATGGCTAATAGTACCAGTTCTATGTTGATTAACAAGTCTTCTGACGTGTCCGGTGTGCGTCTCGTTTTTTGCTGTGCCGATCTTAATTCACAAGTCTGCCATTCTGGCGAGTGATGTGGATTCACTGCCACCAAAGTCCTCTATCCTTCCCATTTCTCTGAGGGCATTGATAATATCAGCATGATCCATAGGCCGACCGTCGGTAGTGATAGCGGATCCAGCCAACCTGTCAGCTCTTTCATTTCCATCGACGCCTGCGTGTCCCGGAACAAAAATAAAGGTGACTCCACGCACAGTGGACTTCTGTAACGATTCAAGCCATTGTCTTCGCACTGAACCTGCCTGAACCCTCCGGATCATACTCATTGAATCACTGAGTATACATATACGGGTGTATTTTTGTGTTTCAAGCCAGGCAAACGCTTGCGTCACTGCCATCACCTCCATCGTCATGCTGCTGGTTGTCATGGAGAAGGCACCGTGATTGTGTTACACAGAATCGCATGCAGTTAGGAAAATATCGCTGTGCTATCTTACCGTACTTAGTTCAACAAGAGAAAGAACAGAAACAGTGCCTTCTAAAATACACGACGGAAAAATTATGCAAATCACGAGTCTCAACTGATTAGTTTAAATATAATAATCTCCAGCGTTTGGAAAATATATGCTCTGTTGTAGATAACAACTTTGTGAACTATAGCAGGTGTCTCATCTCCAGCGTTAGGAAAACATGTGCTCTGATGTAGATAACAACTGTGTGAACTATAGCAGGTGTCTCCTTTGCTTTTACATACTGCTTCATCATCACACCAAAAAAATTATGTCATCTCTGGACATCTGCTGATAATTACTGTTCAATATGTATCCTTGGAAGACGTATCCCTTTACAATAAAGCGCAAAAACATACACTTATGTTGAATGTCATCATCCCTCATCATCTCGCCAGCTATGGATCATGCCACAGCCTGCGATCTTCAGAAGTGTTGCATGTCGTCTGGGAATCGGGTCCCGTTGTAAAGAAAACAAGAATAGACCCACTGCTTCATCAACAAGCATGTCGTAAGAGTCGTATAATAAGGGGTTTCTCTGAAGTCAAAGTGCACTTGTATATAATACAGCTGAATACTGCAAAGACACACGTACTACATGCTAGCTCCTCCGCGACGATGGCACTGGGTAGTGATGAACTTTTAACAGTCAGACATAATGAAGTATCCTTTTCCCGAAAGTTGCGTATGGAAAATTTACTATCTATACATCAATTTGCCCCCCCCCCCCTTTTTCCCCGTGCTGCTACGTATAGGTTAATCGCATCATTCTGAGATTAAAAAATATCATTCTAGACGGAAGACCGATAAAAATGATTCGTTTAACCTCCAAGATAGTTTTAATCAGGGCGCCCTAATGGCTACACCAGCCCTGTGTAATCTTCTGTCCTGTGACGGTAGAAGCATCGCATGGTCAGGAGGTACCCGGTGCTGAGAATGTCCTCTTAACCCCCGCCACCCTCCCCCACCCGTATACACACGCACGCACATACTCACTCGCATTATTTATGACAAAAACTCTGTTAACCCTCACACTGGCAACACTATGTACACACACCTTCCTACGACACTGGGTTGAGAACCACATGCAGTTAGACTCATTTTATTGACCTATCGATCTCTGATGTGGTCAATATCATGTCGGCCGTCTTTACATCTCAAAACATTTCCTTGCATTCATTTTTTTCTGGTGATACCCAAACGACAAGATCATTTCGGACCCCAACCCCACCCCCTTACGAAAAATCATAATAATCCACTGATGGTTCGAACCCAAAACATTCGCCCGATCAGGGGATGTTCTAACGACTGCAAGACTGCGGTTCCCAAAAGTTTACAGTCATTATCATGGTCATCATCATAAATTCCCACTTTTGTCGTTGAGCGCCGTGCAGAGAGACGATTTGCGAACCGTGGCTTGATTGGCAGCAATGGCCGCCTGACTGACTGACTTTTTACCCCACTAGGACATCACACAAGCGATGAACACCCGATGACACAAAGTGCTACCATGTGGATGAGAATCGCCGTGGAGAGGTCCCAGAAACCGCGTTCAGACAATTGGCCATATTTATGATCTGCCTATATTGCGGCCCCTGGCAAAAGCCAGAGTGGGGCTTCAAAGAACAAAAAATTTCGTCGTTTATAAGGACGCAAGTTGTAAGCTGATCGTTGTGCTTCATCTTTCTCTGTTTTTTTAACGTACATCGGTCAGAATGATGTCCTCTTTGTTGTGATTTATGTTCAATAAAGGAGGCTGTCAAAACGTCGGATTATTCTTTCATGGGTGTATTTTCCCCCTGCTTACGTGGTTAGCTTTTTAGTCACCTTTTATGGGAAATACATTCATGAAATACCTAATAATTCACTTTTTCAGTTTCTTTAAAGTCTTAATTTGCCAAAACTGGTTTACATAATGGCTACCTTCATTTTGTGTCGATATAGAGGGTCTTTAATGTCATCAGTTCACCATCTCTTAGGGCGACCTCTTGCTCACACATCATGTTTTTGTTTTTTCGTATGTAGCGCCTGCATTGGTAATTGTTCTGGTTGCATTTTAACTAGATGACAAAAACATCTGATCTTTTACTTCACAATGAATTTGCTGAATGGTGTTGTGTTCTCACAGTCTGTCTGGTTATTTCAACTTTCACTTTGTCTTGGATTGTTAAGTTTTCAGCTTGTCTCAAGCATCTCATTTCACATGTGTTGGTTTTGCATAGGTTAATCCTTGATAATGTTCTAGTCTGACAATGGTAGCAAAATGTTGGTATACTTATGTCGTTCATAATATGTTACTTAGCGTACATGCTTATTTTAAAAGCAAGCTACAATATAACACTAGTGACCTTCGCCAGTGACGGTCATGATTTATTTGTCGAGCTCCATTCACTTACGGGAACAATCTGACCGTAGAAGATTAAGAGTTGATAAAAAGCAAGTGCACCCGGAAAACCGACTATTCGGATTTCAGCATTCTGACCGCGCCGGTCGCCCTGGGACAGGAGACCCCACCCAGCGGTGACTGCACGTCCATGGGCGTAGCAGCGTGGGTTCGGGCGATGCAGCGAGCATAGGCTGATTGATTTCATGGCAGTAGTATGAGTATGGTTAGTTTCGGTCTAAGATATACATTTTTTTCCTGTAGTTAAACTGTGTAGAGCTAGATATATCAGTGTGTATCATCGCTCGGATATATGTGATTTTTTTGTCGCTAGAGACAAATTTTAACGTTTGTAAGTTGAAGTGCTCAGCCCGTGGTGCGTACATGAGGTTAATTTTTAATGTATTGTTATATGTAAAGCAATGCTAGTTTTATGTTCAGTGAAATAAACAAGTTAATTAGTTAGTCGACAGATTATCCTCATTGCATGTCGAACCACTCAGTCCATTAGTGCTCGGATCCCCTCCTCAGTAAATCCCTCAGTGTATAGCGCCTGACGACACAAGTGGCGACAAATAATTGAAATATACGCTGGCCGTGATCGACAAGATAGGTAGTGATGTGATGAAACCGGTTCTATCATGAGTCCAGCAGAAAAAGAAGTTGTATTGTTGTGTTAATGAAAAAAATAGAATTGTAAGAGACAAGGCTTCGAACTTCACAGTAAATAATATTAACATAAACGAAAATATCTTGATATACCTTTTAGCTGACCACTCTCTGGGACAGCACGTCACCGCACGACTACACGGTGCTCACCTGTCGTCTCCTCGTCTCCTCTACTTTATTTGTCTATTGTCCATTATACCTAGTCTGTTTTTCAGCCTAGTCACCATCATATGAAGGACCGTTCCCCATCACATGACACCATTACCTACAATTACACTTGTTTCTCCGTCACCCCACATTTTCCATTTCTCTTTTGTTTGTTAGTGTAACTACTGAGCCTTTAAATACAGTCTCTGCTCACACCTCAATTATAGACAAGTGCCAGTCTCTGATTGTCTTTCCTAGTCTTGAATGGGTCTGGAAGTAAAGGCGGCCGGCGTGATACTGACCACATCACCAACCAAGTGCCGTTTACTCTTTAAAATATATTTCCAGACCTATACATCTAATACGACTGAAGTTTGAAGTTTAAAGTTTGAACAAGGATCAACGGGAGTCGCCGTGGACGAACGGCTAGACGCTCGTTGCAAATCGGAAGGTCGTAGGTTCTGTCCATGGCGGAGCCGGACTTTTTTCAAAAACGATCTTGGCTCCCAGGTCGACCCAGCCTTGAATGGGTACCGGGTACAGTCCCAGGAAAGTAAAGGCGACCGGCGTGATGCTGACCACATCACCCAACTTGTGCCGATTGGTATATAAAATATCTAGTTTAGCCCTATATGCCCTATACGCCTAAAGGCGAGGAAAAGGGTCCTTTACTTATTACAACGAATCAACATCACTGCACACGTGTAGTAAGTGCTCTGTTCTGCTTCTAACTCGTCTGAGTTTGAAAAAGCTCAGCACAGCGCAGAGGCTCTGTAGCACCGGCGAGGATCCTTAGATACTTTGGGTAGATTTTTAACTTCAAATTGCCGGGCAACTCCGTTAGGCTACTTTTTCCATTTCCAACTGCCAAGAGATTTTTTACGCGCGCAACAATGCACACGGCGTCTGATCTCACTGCCCAGAGACCAGAGGGAATTACTTGAACTCCAAGTCCATGTGGAAGAAAAATCCCAGCCCTTATTGGGGAATGAGCTTCCGGAACCCTTAGCACTCGAGGCGGACACCATGACTCGATACCACTCAGCCCACTCCCCTCCAGTAAGATTGAAAAATTCGTGGAAACTGGTCCTTTTATTTACTTTTCCCTATAATTTACCAAGCTGATCTGTTAAGCTAGTTGATAACCTCGGTATTTGATTCTTTATGGCACTGACAAGTCAGCAGATCACGTAGCTAATTTTTTTTAATTGTCAACTTAATTCTCAGGACTGTCTTGTTGCCTAATCTGTTCAACTTAATTACTTCTTCGTTCTTTATTCTGCTGTGTTTGTGATTTGTATACAAACTGACATTTTTTTTAGATATGTCCTCAAACGGTTCCTTTCCATGACTCTTAACGACAAAAAAGCAAATTAATGATGTCATATATTTTTTCATTGACATTGATCTTTCCAACTGTAAGATTATTTATTTTCCAACTGACTCTTTCTAATTCCAGACTAACTGACTAGCTGTTGGTTAAATTGTTTAATTACCTTTACTAGGTTTTTCTCTGTTCGTTTTACCTAACAATTACCATGAAGATTTCACTAAATGTTTCTTTACTGTGTAAAAATGCATTTTGACAAAGCCACGAGGCGATCACTTTTGTCCGCTTAATCGTGCGAGTGCGACAAAATCGCATATTGCTGAAAAACTCTAATCTTGGCTTACATGTAACCAGATTTTTGAGAAAAGCTGAGACCTCAGAGATCAAAGACCACCTAATTTAGGCTTACTCATGCCTTGGAATGTCATATTAGTAAAGTAAATGCTGTATGAACGAACTTATAAGGTACAAAATCCATAGATAATATTTGTGTAATGCTTACCATATCAAAGAGACAGCTTATGAAACTTGAACGCATACAGAATGAAGTCATGTGAGTAATTATGGGATGTACAGGAGATACCCCCGTAGTATATATGCGAAATATACTTGCACTACCTGCTATTGCATATAGGCTCAAGGTTTTGTAAGTAACGTCAAATCGCTGAGTGGCTGCAGACAAGAGGCAGCTCTTGCATGAAGCCCTGGGTAGAGCTAAGGTTCACAGTCTGAAAGGGTTAGACCACGACCGGCTCCAGCTGACGGGCCGTGCTGCTAAGGTCACCGGGTCGGGCTAACGATGCATTAACGCAACGGTTTTCAAACTGGGTGCCGAGGCACCGTGGGAGTCCGTGAGCGTATGCCAGGTGTGCCGCGGCAATAATAAAGAAAAGTCGGCTAAAATTGTGAAATTATTAAAGAAGACATGAAGATATTTAAAAGTTGAAATTTAAGTTGTCTTCCCTCGCCACTGTGGAAAAAAGTTTTTTTTTCTGTTTGAGAACCGCTGCGTTAACGCTTCGTTAGCCCGACCTGGTGACGTCAGCAGCACGGCCCGTCAGCTGGAGCCGGTCGTGGTTAGACATGTGCTCCTGTTTGATAAATTTGAGCGAGGTGAGGAGTGGATAAAAGTGTCCGATCAGGGTTCTTAACGCTTTGGGTCGTAAGGGCAGAGACTGGCCAGCTGGCGCTGCAGAATCAGAAGTTCAACAAATGATTCATGACAATTCCTGCCCAAGTTATTTGATTATCTATACACATGGCTCTGTGTTGAGGGGCCGACGAAGTGCGTGGGGATTTATAGCAAAGGCGAATGGACGTCGCTTAGTTCAATAAAGCTTGACATGTCATATCACAACGTCTAGTTTGAGAATGGAAGTGGAGGTAGTCACTGCTGCCTTCTGCTGGCTTGAGAATCAGCTGTAAAAACACGCCGTGATTGTAACTGACTCACAGAGCATGTTTAGAACGGTGGAGACAGGCATGCTCTGGGCACAGTGGCAAGCAGTACTTCAGAGGTCTTCAGTTGTTAGTATCCTTTGGAAATTCTCTCCAGGTTATGCCGTTGTGCTGAGAAATGAACAGAAAGATAGACTGGCCGGTTCGCCACCATTTGGTGGTGAATTGATGTATGACAATCTAGACGCTGTGAGTGGCTTCTAGGAGCGAGTGAACGGTGCATTAGCGCAAATAGATCATTACGGTCTGAGGACAATAGTGCCTCGAGGAGTTAGCAGGGGATCCAGTTGACGCTCAACACTCAGTGGAAGGGAGAGAGGGGTTTACAATCAGACTGTAACTGGTGCTATCGGAATTGGAATAATTCGTTTGCCTCTGAAGATGGGGACGGAGCGATTGCTGTGATGTCGATTTTTAATTTAACATTCAACATGCTGTTTGAACAACACCACGCAGCACAATTATCGATAAACAGAAGCTTAAAAGGTTTAATCATCTTCTAAAAATACAGCCTTAACTATTACCATCACAAGCGCAACACATGATCAGATCTGAAGTGAAAGCAAGAGGTCGCCTTTTAAGGATATGGGCTGATGGCATTAAAAAGCTTCCACATCGACACGGAAGGACAATAGCCATTACTGGCCATCCAGCAAAGGATCGTACTGGTCATCCACACAATGGTTAACGATAGAGTGGAAACTGTTAGTGATGATGATGATGATGATAATGATGAATAGGTAGTTTCCAAGCCTTTGGACCTATTTCGTGTTTGTTGATAGCTTAAAACTTTCATTACCCATTCAGGTGCTTAGTTGAAGAACTGATCTTGTAGACATTAAATAATCTCTGTTCATGAGTTCAAATAAAATGGGCATATAGGGCTAGATCTATACTTTACAAACAAATCGACACTGAGATTCGAGCATACGACTTTGGATCATCAAATGCTCGTTTAGCCACTACACCTCAGCGGCTCCCTCGCACAGTCGAGTATAGATAGAGAGGATGGGAATTTGTTGCATGTGGTTTGGAAATCCGCCCAGCCTTGAGGAAGCTCATGGGAGGGACGTTAAGACTGGCCCTCACGTTGGCCCTCATCATGGCTTTGTCCACAATGTCGGTCAACTCTTTCAGGACTTATTGTGGCGCCATGTGTATCGTCCCTTACCTACGGCTTTCCTGCACGTGGACAGTACGTTGTCGAGCGTCTGCTTCCTTCTGCATTACAGACATGTTGTTTCGTTGGTCGCAAGGCCATTTAATGAGGTTAGCGTCTGAGGGTAACACTTAGTACGCAGATTTAACGACAATGTTTAATAGCAGTGGAGCTTTTCGCTTAATCTCACTTCATGTGAGGTTGTTGTTTTTTTTTTTTTTTGCAATGCATTCTCGAGGCCGAGCCACTGCCCTTGCTGTGACTTGTGGGCTGCTTTCTGGACCTGTACCTCGTTCTCTGATCTGTTATGTCACTATGTCTCTACGCTCCTTGGCCGAGGCTTTGACCACCATGTGCCTTTTCCTTGTCCTGTGCCACGTCGATCGGTTTGCGTGTAACCTATTAGTGCATTCAGTATTAAGCAGATTCAATCGCATCGTCTACCTTCGATTTCCGCCCCGTCTTTAGCGCGAGATGGACGGCGTTAACTTTGGGGTCTGCAGACTCTAGCAACATCATCGCGACTCTGGCCCTGCCGACTTTAAACTGTTCGGACATCGTTTTGAAAGAAAGTACAAGCTTTGCTTGTTCACAAATTAGAGCCACGTCAGTCAGACAAGACGGCGCTCCCAGTCATTTTCTCATGGCAGTACTGACTTTCCACTCTTTCGCTTCTACTGCGCTCCTACTAACCTCGTTCACCCGCAGAGGCTCGAGGAGTTTTGGAATCATCATAAATTGGAGACACCAGAGCTTAAGCTTTCCGATCATTTTGCTCTGGTCGATAACAACAAGGGATCATTTATGCGCCGGGCCTCTTTTCTATCTGATAGCTTCCATGCGTAAACGCGGGTAAGACTCTTCACTGGTTCCTTTAGAAATGCATTGTCACCAATTTCGTCGTGTCCCTGTCCGAGAACATCAGGTAATACGTGCAGCAGGAGCAGATCAAGCCTGAGCCTCATGAACTCAGGTGGGCCCACCCTCTGATATTGTCTAGGAGCTCGTGAGCTGAAACAATTGTGGATGAGGGATCACTTCTACTGATGATTGGTAGACTCCTGCTGTACATGCTCCCCCTGTGGAGTTTCTTCATATTGGTTTCTTTAGAAACGTGGGGATCGGCTTGCTTGCTATCGTGAGTCGTGTACCACCACCTAACATTTACGGATAGAAAGACTCCTTGACTTCTGTAGCTTCTTGAATTCCATGGTGCACCAATTGACCACGCAATCAATCCTCTTCATAATCACGCGTGCATCACTTTCACAGCCTGTTATTATAGTCGTATCGTCCATAAAAGCTCTTAGCGGTGGCATTCTGTGGTCGCCAGTCGAAAGGCTTTCACCGTAGCCGGCAGCCCCATCTACTATAACCTGCGAGGCATAACGACCAGTAGCAGAAAAACCGTACACCCCATTGCTAACCCAGCTTGGAGTTCAGTCCATCTCGTAATGAACGTGGTGGTAGAGAAGCCAGCGTTGAATTTGCAAACACACTGCTCAGTTATAACAATCTCCTGTGACGGTACGTGAAACATGCGACAACCTGCCATAACAGTGGTACTGCCCCATAGGCGTTGGCAAGGTCCAACCATATCACGTGTAGCTCTTACTTTTCTGAATACTCTCCCAAATCATATAGGCCTGCTCAAGACATCCGCGGAGGTTCAGAATGCCATTTGTCTATACAGATGTGTTGATATACTTGTTCTGTATCAAGTAATTTGTGAGTATGCCTGCCTTTAAAGAGAAAAATATCTGCCCCCAACGTTCAACAGAGAGATAGGCCTGCACTGCGACAGATCAGTGGAGCCTCACTCCGTTGGAATTACTACCACTCCTTACATACATACTTGCGGCTTCAGGCGAGCCTTACCAGGTGGTGAACTTTTCGGAGCATTTGTATACTACGTACGGGGACACCGTTAGGTCCTGGGTTAGATACACCGCTGTGGAGGTATAGTGTTGAACTTTGCTTCGGCATTTGTGGCCAACATCTCGGACCTCCCTTGTTGGTTGGGTAAACTCTGCCTGTCGTTTCCTAACAAATTAGCTTTACGCTGTCGTGGTGCCCCGTTCCGTCTCATTCTCCCGGCATGTGTTCTAGGACTATGCTCCTCAATGAGTCGTAATTTAACAGAATGAACAATTAAAATACTAGTCAAATACTGTTCAGTAACACAGGTACATGTCGAGAGCGACACATACACACAATAAGAGAGTGTTGAAAAAAATAGCAAATTTTCGTGACAAGCAAATTCTAAAATTATTTTTATTGTTTTTAATTCTCATAATTTATAATTTACTAATATATTAAAATCACACTAAATGCATAAAATGAAAGTTAAAATTATTTTCTGATATACAAGAGTAAGAGACTGTATGCCTGGCATTATATTGAGAGGATTTGCAAACTTCTGATTTTTACTGAAGAGCTGCTGAAGTTGGGTCACAATGACCACTCAGATACGAGCGAACAGTCTGTCCGTTACGGCAGGTAGCTTCGAAGAACGAAAGGTTTTCAAGTGAGGAATACCACTTAACAAGTTCACTGGGCGCTGGACAAGGACAAGTCAGTAGTTCGATCGTGTCCAGGGTTATTTCTATGTCTGTGATCAATCGTGTAAGAGCTAAAGGGATTTCTGTTAGCTGTGAGTTAATAATGGAGAGGGATTGTAGCGATACCAGATCTGAGAATGCTTCAGGCTCGATTGTTGAGATGGGATTGAAATCTAAAGTTAGATATCGTAAGAGTTTCAGATTTCTGAAAGTTGTGTTTGTAATGATAGTTAAATTGTTGGAACTCATGATTAGGATTTTCAGACTAGAAGGAAATGAATTGGATTCAATTTGTGAAATGGAGTTGCCTGACAAGTATAAGGTGTTAAGCCTGTACATGCTAGCGACATCTGCTGGTACAGTCGAAAGTCTGTTGTCTGAAAGATGCAATATTGTCAAAGATGTAGGAAGTGAGCCGGCAGGTATATTTGAAATTCTGTTGTCTGATAGGCTGAGGGTTCTTAGACTTGCCAACTCTGAGAAGTTTGCTACTCTATTCAACCCAATAGAATCTAGATATAAATAAGAAAGCTTTCGGGCGAATGGCAACTCAGTTAAATTTTGAATTTGAGACACATCTGTAAAATTGTTGTTACTTAAAAACAGGGTGTCTAGACTTGAGAGTGTGGACAACGCCTGTGGCACTTGGGTCAGCACATCTGTCACTGAACTAAAGGCATCGTCTGGTATATATTTGAGAGTGTTCCCTCTTAAGACGATAGAACGGAGCAAATGAAAGTCAGAAATCCAGCTGGGCCATGCAGTTAAACCGACGTCACTAAGTTCAAGAGACTCAAGTGTTGTAGCAATCTGTTTCAATGTAGCGGCATCCCAGTCTTGCATCGGAATATCTTGAAGCTGTAGGTCGATCAGTTTTGTCAGTTTCTTTAGCGCTGCTGGAAGAGTGTGGAAATGTGCTCTGCTTATGTGCATGGTCCGTAGTGTTCCTGCCGATTCAGCGAAGGCGTTTTCAGAAATATTCATTAGTGGAACGCGAAACAAATAGATTGATGTCAGACCAGAGGGCAGACTGTTGTCGGATACACTGGTTATAGTTCCATCCTAAACACAAACACACAAAAAAAAAAAATAAAATAATAATAAATATATGTGATTCAAAGCGTTGTTTATGCATAATAAATGTGGTAGTGGCAGAAGAGATGGGCAAACAAAACCAATGTTCAATTTGCCCGAGCAACCTCAGGTGATGGTCTTAAAGAATGGCATGAATATTTCTAAGAGATAATTCATTCTTTACTGTCCTGTTATGCCATTATATGTCTTAAAGTTCTGTTCATCCACTCCCTTTTATCCTGCACAATCAGTTCATTAACATGGATTGAAAAAACTCCAGCACCTCATAGTCTATTTTTTTCAATGTTCGTTTTTTTTTCTTTGTTTTAGTGAGAAACCACACAAAATAATCTTCGCTGATGCCTGTGAAACGTCAGACAGTCAGCACATGCATAAAATCCATAAGGCATCTTCTAGAGGTGACACTAGCTACCACTATTCGCCATTTTCTTAATATGCAGTTCGCAGCACACATCTCCGAGAGCGCAAACAGTAAGAATTTCCTATGAAATTCACAGCTCATAGTGTCGCACCAGTCATTCAAGTCAGTAATATAGCCTTTAAAAAAGGATTTCGTCTATACTTCATTCATTCTCGTTCCCGCTTCCTCATGGAGTGGGGGGAGAGGAGTGAAGGAGGGGTTCTTGATGTCCTAATGTACCCTGGACGACTGGTCAGTACAGTGTCCACCATGTAAAACTGAGGTGAGCTGGAGCTAGAATGGTTCAGAGTCACTGGCGAGGTGAGAAAATAACGGGTGTAATCGTTGCTTTCTCTTTTCATTGACAACGAAAAATGAGACATTTTACTATTTAGTATTACTGTTTACTATTAATTACAAATACATAACTAGGTTTACTTCTTACAAGTAGCGAAAAAAACGCTAGCCACATGCTTTCGACCCTTGTACAGAAACTGTAACGTGTGCAAGTATTGTGTCAACATCAAAGCAAGGAGGATGAAAACATTACGTCATAACATCGCCAGTGTAATCGTTACTTACTAAGGCTTTTCTATGCAACGTAATTCTGCCACGCCAATGCAAAGAGACATTATGAGTCTTATAATACTTATCACTGCTCCACTGGGACCCCACGGCGAGTAAACAACAGATCTGTCTGCCAGACAACAAGGGCTGAACAAACTTACCGTAAACCAGAGATCCCTAATTTGGCTCACATTGACTCCCGTATTTAGTGGCGGGATTTTTTCGAGACCGTAACATGTCACACTGGAAGGATCACACGTGCATTCCTGTGCAGATATAGACGGCAAATGTGAGATGGCTAGCTCAAACATGACAACGTGAGTTAAATTCATACTACAGATTGTTACCCCCTCCCCCGCCCATCTCTCTCTCTCTCTCTCTCTCTCTCTCTCACTCTCCTTCTCTCTCTCTCTCTCTCTCTCTTACTCTCCTCTCTCTCTCTCTCTCTCTCTCTCTCTCTCTCTGCAGGGTGAAAACCCCTGTGCAAAATCTACTTTTGCCGCCAGCAGACTATAGCTTTGATAGGGAAATATTCTTGTAAATCAGTACCATGTTCACTATCATTTACGTTACAGACTAGAACATTGTGCTTTATTTTTGTGCTTCCGGACATAAGACCAGCATACCGCGATCGAAACCCACTGCGGGCTGCGTGGATTTTTGTCGTGGTATGGGGCGTCGCAGGTCGACCCAGCCTCAAATGGGTACCAGGATGGCTGTCCTGGGAAAGTAAAGACGGCCGGCGTAATGCTGACCACATTACCCACGGAGTGCCGATATGTTTGTAAAAATATGGGTGCTCTTCCCATATGCCCGATGCGCCTAAAATGTCGTCAATGTTTTCTTTAGGAAAGTAGTGACTTTCCATTGTTGCCGTTCTTGAAGTGATATTTTAGAAGCCATGCTATGTAGACTAATTTAAACTGCTACATGTTTGACAAAGCATTGATATAAATACTGTATATGGAATGAACAAGCATTGGTCTGAATAATAATAAAAAAGAAAAATCAAATATTGATTGTTGTTCATACAATCAGCCAGCAGTAAACCTCCGTGATGTGCAACAATCTGTGGCCAGGTGTCAATGTATTAGGAAAATTTTGCATCAATATATTATTTTCATTGAGGTGATCAATTCAACATAAAGATATTTGGTTAGTGAAGCTTGGAATGAATGTGAAGCATTGTGGATTGTGTCATGAGGGAAGGGATTTATAGGGATTTGTTACAATATTATAATGTATGTGTGTAAGTGGTGTTGTAACATGTATTTTGGGCCGAGAAATGATAACATATTGGGTGAATGCGTATTAATCTGGTATTCTGTAAAAGTTGATGGTGTTCAATTACATCGAGTAAAAAAGAATTAAGAAGATGCTGAAGATTCAATGGGTGGTATGTGTTGACCGAATATAAATTATGTCAATGTCTTGACTAGTCTGTTATGTCTGCTTGTTGTCAGCAAGATGTGACATTGTGAATATGTTGAGGTGCCTGATGTTTTTGTGTGTCATATGTTTATTTATCTGTTTGCATGCGGTAGTCATGACTGGGTAAAATGTTGAGTGTGTAGTTTTAGGGTTATTGTTAGATTGCCTTGTAGATAGGAGAAAATTATTGTGAGGTTTACTAAGTTTACCTCAGTCTTGTTTGCGATTTTGCATTTTGCATGTCTGTCATTGACTATTGGAATCAAGTAATGCTTACTATATTCAAGTAATGTGTTTGTTCCACCACTACATGATATTTGTGTGTTGTACTGTTGAGCCAAATTGGTCATTTTAATATTTCTATAATCAAAGCATTGTTTGAACCAGTGTTGATACTTAGTTTGATTTAGTTCACTGTCGTATTTTAGATTCGCTCCTTGTTGACAATGTAGTTATTGTCTTTGTTAAAACTTTCCTGGTTCTAGAGCCCTTAGTTGAGAACACTCTGTCAACCTCTGCTTTGGCTTTAGATAACTGCTGGAGTCTATGTCTTAGCAAGGTCTAACCTTTTTCTTTCCTCTCTTATCCGCCTTGAAGTCAGAAAACCTTCTTTACGTGTCTTCTTCTTCTGATTTCCATCATCACTTTATTCCTTCTGTCGTAGATGTTTATGGGAGCTTTTCATTATTAAGAAACGAAATTACAAATTTTTTCAACAGTCTCCTTTAGCACATACATAATATGTAAAGAAGAATCTGATTAAATGAAAACAATAAAAGAAAAGTTACAATAATTATCAGTTGTGTTACTTGATTCACATTGGTCCCTGTTTCAATGCGGGAGTTGTGGCAGAGCCGAACATATTATATAGTTGGAACTACACGTACATTTGTGTGGACACACAAACATTGAATCTTAGATGAATCAGGTGAAGCCTAATTCACAGATTGTAGTCGTTACATTTTAGTCGACTAGGTCAAACATAATTCACAGATTATAGACGCTGAGAAGGCTAGTTAACAAATGGAAATCACTCAACAGTCAAAGCACTAGTGGCCCACAACACTGCGAACTCATCACCATGTCTGAAATCATTCAACCGCTTTTTTATTTACACTAGGACATGCTTCTGTAATGTTTTTATCCATACTGAGAATGTTTACATAAAAACGTTTACTGATCTGTTACTTTATTTATGTTCATCAATGTCTCCGCAGGATCTGCTTTTGATATCTTCCTTGTCTTCTCATAATAATTTTAGCCTTTCTACTTCTTTGCCGTTTTTAGCAGAACTATATCTTTAGCAAAATCGACAATCTCCATGTGTATGTTTTCTACCCAGTCTGTACATCCAGCCAAACATTTTTCATCACGAAGTCAATAACATGTAAAATATGATAGTTTATTTAAAGACTGAATATGTATTTTAAAATATACTAACATGAACTTAAAGATTAATTTTTGTTCCAAGGATTTGATTTACTAACTTTGAGAAAGGCATTTTTATTCACAATGTGAACCGTGTTTAAAAAAAAAAATTCAAAATAACTCACCGGGTCATTCATTGTAGGGACAAATCAGAGTCATCGTCGGCACGAGAAACATGACCCCAATAAACAACACAAAGTGAAGGTTTCTCAGAGATTCCATCATCTTGTAGCTGCACGTTTATCTGATCACTTCTGTGGAAATAATACTTCAGTAAACTGGACACACAAGCAAACAGGGTGAGTATGCTCCCTTTACACGCCAGTTGTCCAAGAGTCATATGACGCTGGACTCACAGCTGGTACTTTGATGGTTATATGGTCACCATAATGCTGTCTGCCTTTACTTCTCAGGAATTTACCGGGTGCCTAGTTTAGGCTTGGTCGAGTTGGGAGAAAAGCCGGGTTTATTTCCTATCCAAATCCGCCCGTGAGGATTCGAACTCAAAAAAATACAAGCCGCTAGGTGAGCCTCTAACCAGTGCGCTACAGCTGCTTCCAGTGAAAACACGTAACCTGACTTTCAAACAAATTATTATAATCCTGTCAGATGTGGTTCATCAGAAAACTGGTAAGCGACCATTACCTCATAAATAGGAAAATATACATAGAAGAAAAAAAAAGCGGGTTGGGGGGGGGGGGGATACATAAAAATAACACTGTTGACGAAATTCAGGATCCTCGCAGGTGCAAAGGGAATTCGTGCACTGCGCTGTGATTCTTTAGACTCAGGCTTCATATAAAAGTAGAACAGACCACTGTTGGGTTACACACGTGTGCCGTGATGTTGATCCATCGAATAAAAAAATAAACGAATGTTTACGGAAATAAAAACAAGATAAGATCCTAATTTGTGTCACCTCAGATCACATATCATCATAAATCAACACGTCCTTTACAGAACGTCGCTCTCTTTACGACAGACCTGAAAGTCTCATTTTCCCTAGCCAGTTGTTCAACCCTATGCTTTCGTATCCAATCCATCTTTAGTGCCTTTAATCGACCTAAATCTACAGACTCGTTTCCTGAAAACTGCACATTCCATGACGGCAATTTAAGCTTTGATGTGCGTTAAAGAAAACAACTTTGAGGCGAAACTTTTAGAGGTCCTCTAAGGTTGAATTGGCTTAACCACATTAGGAAAAGATTATAATATAGCACAGCATTATAAACAGTTAATTCCTAGAACATAAATTTCCGGACGTCCATTACCACCAGTTGGCTGACGCTTATTCGTGATTGTGCTACACATAATCGCATGCAGCTAAGAAAATATCACTATGCTATCTTTCCGTACTTAGTTCAACAAGAGAGAGAACAGAAACAGTGCCTTCTAAAATACACGACGGAAAAATTATGCAAATCACGAGTCTCAACAGATTAGTTTAAATATAATAATCTCCAGCGTTTGGAAAATATGTGCTCTGTTGTAGATAACAACTTTGTGAACTATAGCAGGTGTCTCATCTCCAGCGTTAGGAAAACATGTGCTCTGTTGTAGATAACAACTTTGTGAACTATAGCAGGTGTCTCATCTCCAGCGTTAGGAAAACATGTGCTCTGTTGTAGATAACAACTTTGTGAACTATAGCAGATGTCTCATCCCCAGCGTTAGGAAAACATGTGCTCTGTTGTAGATAACAACTTTGTGAACTATAGCAGATGTCTCATCCCCAGCGTTAGGAAAACATGTGCTCTGTTGTAGATAACAACTTTGTGAACTATAGCAGGTCTCATCTCCAGCGTTTGGAAAATATGTGCTCTGTTGTAGATAACAACTTTGTGAACTATAGCAGGTGTCTCATCTCCAGCGTTAGGAAAACATGTGCTCTGTTGTAGATAACAACTTTGTGAACTATAGCAGATGTCTCATCCCCAGCGTTAGGAAAACATGTGCTCTGTTGTAGATAACAACTTTGTGAACTATAGCAGGTGTCTACTTGGCTCTTAAATACTGCTTCATCATCAAAAGAATTATGTCATCTCTGGACATCTGCTGATAATTATTGTTCAATCTGTATCCTTGGAAACCGTATCCCTTTACAATAAAGGGCAAAAACATACACTTCTGTTGAATGTCATCATCCCTCATCATCTCGCTAGCTATCAATCATGACACAGCCTGCGATCTTCAGAAGTGTTGCATGTCGTCTGGGATTCGGTTCCTATTGTAAGGAAAACAAAAATAGTCTCACTGTTTCATCAACAAGCATGTCGTAAGAGTCGTCTAACTAGGGGTTTCTCAGAAGCCAAAGTGCACCTGTATACCTCACTCGCCCTGAGAGTCTCATGACGTCGACTACGGAGGCGCACTATTTGATGATTCCTGACAAAGTGTGTTCGAATATCAGATTTCCACCTGAAAGCGACAAGGTGTCGGGGCGCAAGTTGGAGGGAACACTGTGTGAGAAAATACGTCATTATTTTAAGAAAAAGTCGCTAGGTGACAAGCTTACTGTCACATACCGCTCGTGTCGCGTGCTTGTTTAAGGATTTTTCCTTAAGAACCAACAGAACTCTGAAATAGTATAATGTTGAGGTGTCGGCTCGTATTGGTCTAAAGGGTATCTTGTGGCCAATATACAACCAACCTATTTCAGGAGTAGGGCAATTCAAGCTATGGCACTACAGAATATATAATATTCCTAGGCGCAACTTGGCGGACGTCACCACTACTACAATAAAAAAAAAATAGCACCCAAGCTAGGATAGTGTACTATCGCAGCCATGTTAACACAGATTAGGATTAATGGTTAAACATACATATACTCTAGACAGTGTTTAACAGTGAATGATGGACACTCAAGTCAATAATGAAAACTTCCAAAGATATGTAATAAATGCAACAAATATCAATTTAAAAAAAAAATAATTAATTTTCCGAGTTTATTAACTCTAAACTCGGAAACTATTATACCGATAGCTTTCAAATTTTCACACAACGTTGCCTCTGACTCAAAGCGTGATTTTTTTTAAATTAATAAACTCAAACAAACCATGAACGACGTAGCTCCAGCAACGGCTAAATCATTATTTGTTTCGTTGCCAGCCCGGATTTGTGTTTAGTTCATTGGCCGCCTTCGACTGCTGAGCAGTGCTGCCAATATTAGCCTGTTCCTCCAGGATCAATCTCCGACACTTCTTTACCGATGCCTTTCAAATTTTCACACAACGTTGCCTTAGACTCCACGCGTGTTTGTCTGTATGAGTTTTGCACAAACCACGAACTACGTAGCTCCACCAACGATCATTTCATTAGTTATTTTGTTTTCAGTCGATTGGCCACCTTTGACTGTGTAACACCGAACTTCACATTATTATTATATACTTTCATTTCTACTAAATGCTTGAGTATTAAGTAGCCTAGTTAGTTGTAAGTATTTCGCCTTTTACAAGGGTGATAGGAGTTCGATTCCCTGCTGGGCGGTTGGCACGTTGTGTTGTGGTTTACAGCTAGGCTGCGATATCTACGAAGTCTTCAGTCTTCAGTAGTAAAGTTGAAAGTATGGCACCCTTCACGCGGATAACCGGTGTTCGATTCCACTCTGGGTGCTTATTTTTCTTTTTCCCCTAAACAGCCGGTTGGCATGTTGTGTTGTGGTTTACAGTTGCGCCTTACGCCCAAAGACATCCAAATTTCAGTACAGTCCAACATAGCCTCCACCCTCACCCCCCCCCTCCCCCGACGCTTCACTCGATCAAAAACTATTCGTTGATGACAGAAACTGGTAACTAAGACGGCTTGGCGCCCACTTTGATGCCAAGGTTAATTAAACATCGACCCTTCGGAGAGGGAGAACGAACGAACGAACGAACGAACGAACAAACTTTATTTTTAAAGGGTTAAGAATTGGGCACGCAGGCCCGTCTTACATTCAGCCCTTCGAGGTCTCCCTCCATTCCTACATCATTTCATTCACACATCAAGTAATAAAACAGTATAAAAAGCATCAAAACATTCAATACAAGCACTGAAATGTCTACATTTCTAACTACAACAAACCGTAGCTGTTGTTATAAATCTATGGGAAAAGGCGCTATTTCAAAAATATTTTTCTGTTTTGCCTCTATGGGGGCATGTAATCTGTGCTCAAATAATATTCAAACAGTTTTCGATTGTACCTATAGGGACTAGTGGTATTTTTGATCTGTTGTGGAAGACAATTCCACAATTGAGCTGCGGAGTACGCTAAACTTGTTTTGTAAAGGTCTATCCTAGGTTTAGGGATGTGTAATATGTTCAGGCGATTACTATGCCTTTTATTATATTTAAACAACGGCCATAAGTAACATGGAGCCTTTTGGGATAATATTTTGTGCATAAATTTCGCCTTATTGAAAAGTAGACGTTCACGAAGCGGTAGTAGCATAAGGCCTTTATACGTTTCAGAACTCGACGAGATGACGAGTGTGGGTTTTTATTTCCGCTATTTGTGAGTATAGTGTACTTTTTTTTTTTTTTTTATTACGGAATATTACTGTGGGTTCCACCACTGGTTAGGTGATGGAGTTTTATAGCGGGAACACACTTAAACAGAATGCGGCGCTAACTCCTCTTTTCTACACCGACCTACACAGATTTTAGTGACAGTTTTTGTTGTTGTTGTTGTGATGGTGGTGGTGGTAGCGGTTGCAATAGTACTGGTACTGGATGGGTAATGTGGTAGCTGTTACACTGGCCACATTTACTTCTCAGTACAAGTTAATGCTACCTATTTAAGTCTAGGTGGATACGGATGCCAAGCTCAATTTAGGTGCAATATTTCGTCACATGGTGACTTTCTCATCCTTCGGCGGAGTGGATGATACTATATGGGGGGGGGGGGGGTTATGCCAGTCACAGTTAGCTGAGAGAGCCTAAAATAATATTTTAAGGTGCTCATTTTTTAACTATTTCTACTTTAGTCATTTCACCAGGTGATGATTTTTCAATCCTTCGGAGAGGGAGATATGATTGGTAGAGGGGGGGGGGGGGTGGTGGGGTGGGGTTATGCTAGACAAAGCTAGCTGGGAGAGCTTAAAATATTAAAGTTCTCATTTCCTAACTATTTCTATTTTAATAATTTCGCCAGAAGATGTTTTTACATTCGTACAGAGATGAAAATATGGTTGGTGGAGGGGGGGGGGGGGCGGGAATTTTGCCAGACACAGTTAGCTGAGAGAGCTTAAAATATTTTTTTTAAAGTTCTCATTTCCTAACTATTACTATTTTAATAATTTCGCCATGGATGATTTTTGAATGCTTTGGAGAGGGAGAGATGACGTCTCCAGATGATGCTTTTATTTTTTTTTATTCCTCGCAGAGGGAGATATGATTGGGGGCGGTGGGGGAGAGGGGAGGGAGGGGTTATGCCAGACACCGTTAACTGAGGGAGCTTAAAATTTTTTTTAAAGTTCTCATCTCCTAACTATTTCTTTTTTTAATAATTTCGCCATGGAGGATTTTTCAATCCTTTGGAGAAGGAGATAGGAATGGGTCGTGGTGAGAGGAGAGGGAATATGACAGACACTGTTAGCTAAGAGCTATTTTCTTTCCTCTCCGTTTCACCAATCTGGGCCACAGCAACGCGTGGCCGGGTACAGCTAGTATCATATAAGGCTCAAGCAAAGATTTTCAAGAACAACTGGAATAATGAAATCAAAACCAAAGCAACATTGACCTATCCTCGAAGAGACTCCTATGGACAGTCTGTGTTCATCATGGTGACTTAGAGTGGACTTATAGGACACGTCATCACACCACACAGTCTTGCTACTTATCTAGTCCCGGTTTGTGTCACTGCACTCATCCGTTAATGATGACTTGAACAGGCTGACCCTGTTGGGAATGTTCCCTGCGCTGGTTGATCTTGAAAAACCAGTTAGAAAAAGAGTTCAATCACTGGAGCCCAAACAAGCTCCTGAAGAAGGTACTCTCTGATTAATGTTCGCCCTGGTGGCCTGGAACAACTGCCTCTCAGCCACTGGAGCCCAAACAAGCTCCTGAAGAAGGTACTCTGATTAATGTTCGCCCTGGTGGCCTGGAACAACTGCCTCTCAGCCACTGGAGCCCAAACAAGCTCCTGAAGAAGGTACTCTGATTAATGTTCGCCCTGGTGGCCTGGAACAACTGCCTCTCAGCCACTGGAGCCCAAACAAGCTCCTGAAGAAGGTACTCTCTGATTAATGATCGCCCTGGTGGCCTGGAACAACTGCCTCTCAGCCACTGGAGCCCAAACAAGCTCCTGAAGAAGGTACTCTCTGATTAACTTCCTTCCTTTTGGAATTTCAAATGCTCCGGGGGCCTTCACCGGAATGATGAGGCTATTTTTAAACCCCTTGGATGACCCCTCTATCTCTAATTTTATGGATGATATTTTGGTGGCGTCTGAGACTTTCGAGGAGCACATCGTATCGTTGCGAAAACACTTACAAAGGTTGAGAGAAACCGGTCTTACTGCGCGACCAACCAAGTGCAAACTGGCCTGGCGGGACTTGGAATTCTTGGGACACACGGTTCTGAAGGAACAATTAGCCCAGAACCCAGGAACATTACGAAGCTTAAGAGAGCTTCTACACTTGCAACGAAGAAGGAAGCTCGTTCCTTTGTATCCCTGTGCGGATATTATCAAATGTTCATTCATAATTTTAATTTTATAGCTGCACCATTGACGGATGCCACCAAAAAGGACCATCCTGAGAAGGTATGTTGGACCGGCAAAAGCCAGGGTGGGGCTTCAAAGTATCGAAAAATTGCATCCCACATGGGGAAGACATGTATAAAGTGTTGATTTACAGTACCGATACCAGATCTGAGAATGCATCCTGTGATGCAAGTTTTAACGGGTTTAGTAGATTGAGGTTTCTGAATGTACTGTTTGTAAAAATAGTTAGATCGTTACATCTCAGGTCTAGATAGATATGTCACACTTGACGGAAATAAATAGTTTCAATGTTGATGATTAGATTTTTAGCCAGTATAGTTAGGAAATCATTGACATGTTAGCATTAACTTTTGGTACAGATGAACTATTATTTGCCAGATTCAGTGATGTTAGAGACAGGGGAAGTATGGCAGCACGAACATTTGATATTCGGTTATTAAATAAAGTCAATATCTTGCAGACTTGTTAAGTTTGAAAGCTTTGTTATTCTGCTCAGTCGAACAGAACATAAATTTATGGACATTTCTAGGCGGGTTCATCAAAGACTGCCTGTCGTTTTCTAACGAATTACCCAGCAGAGATGCATCTTTATACTGGCGACCACCACTTGGGGCACTGTTGTAACTCAACTCATACTCCCGGCCTATGTTCTGAGACCATGCTCCTCAATGAGCTGTAATTTAACAGACAGAACAAAAACAAAAATACAGGTGTATAATGTAATAAAGTAAAAAGCTGTTCAATCACATATGTACACAGTGAGAGCAACATACACAAACAATTAGAGACAGTGAAACAGAACAAAAACAAACCACAAAAAGAAAACGAAAAAAAAAATATTTTCGTGTCTGCCACATTATTTTATTTTTTTTTTAAATTGAGTTTCATAATTTTTAATTTGCTAAAAGACTAAAATCACACCAAATAAGCAGAATGGAATTTGAAATAATTTCGGATATTTAAATTAAGAGACTATATACTAGGCTTATATCCAGAGGTTTAGTAAAATTCTGATGTTTTTTTAGGACCGGCTGATGTTAGGCCACACTGACCACTCAGGTACGAGCGAACAGACTGTCCGTTGCGGCAGTAAGCTTCGATGTACAAACGGTTTTTCAGTGAATTAAACCACTTAACAAGTTCGTTGGGCGCTGGACAAGGACAAGCCAGTGTTGTAGCAATCTGCTTTAATGTAGCGGCATCCCAGTCTTGTATCGGAGTATCTTGGAGCTGTAGTTCGCTCAGTTTAGACAGTTTTTTTAGCGCTGTTGGGAGATTGTTGAAGTGTGCTCTGTTTATGTGTAGGGTCCGTAGTGTTCCTGCCGATTCAGCGAGGGCGTTTTCGGAAATATTAGTTAGTGGAACGCGAAACAAATAGATTGACGTCAGACCAGTGGGTAGACTGTTGTCGGGTATACTGGTTATAGTTCCATCCTAAACACAAACACACACAAAAAACATTTAATATATTTGATTCAAAGCGTGGTTTATGCATTATGGATGTGGTAGTGACAGAAGGGAAGGACATACAAAATCAATGTTTAATGTGCCCGAGCAACCTCAGGAGGTGGTCTTAAAGAAGGGCATGAATATTTCCAAGAGAGAATTTATTGTTTTGTTATGCCATTGTATGTTATATAGGTCTGTTAATCCACCCCGTTTCATCTCACAATCAGTATATTAACATAGATTGAATAAACTCCAGTACCCCTTAGTCTCTTTTTTTAACGTTCGTTTTTTTCTCCGTGTCAGTGAGAAACCACACAAAATTATCTTCTCTGGGGCATGTGAAAAGTCAGACAGTCAACAGTAGCTCCAAAATTTAACAGCTCACACATGCATTGAATCCATACTGCATCTTCTAGAGGTGACACTACCCCCCCCCTCCCCCAACTTTCTCTCTCTCTCTCTTTCTCTCTTACTCTCCCTCTCTCTCCCTCTCTCTCTCTTTCTCTCTCTCTCTCTCTCTCTCTCTCTCTCTCTCTCTCTCTCTCTATCTATATCTCTGCAGGGTGAAAACCCCTGTGCAAAAATCTACTCTTGCCTCCAGGAGACTATAGCTTTGACAGGGAAATATTCTTGTAAATCATTTCTATGTTCAGAAGCATCTACATTAGAGGCTAGAAAATAGTGCCGGTGTGTGCATTTTATTTGTGTCATTTTGGACATAAGACCAGCTAGGAGCCGCGTGACGAAGTGTCTAGATGCTCGCCCACGGATCGAAAGGCGTGGGTTC
>CAJHNH020000768.1:165000-170000 GCA_905116865.2 Candidula unifasciata
GTCTACTGTGTTCGTAAAATGCCAGTTGACCATGGTCTTAGTGCACTTGTTTCCGTAGCGAGGCGCACACGCCGTCTGGTGGTGACAGACTAGATTCCCGGCACGGTAACTATAGCTTTTAATTTTTATGTTGTCGATTGTGTTCTTCTATCTTTCTACTTCTTTTGATCAATACATTTTCTGTTACTTTATTAAATATCGGTGTAAAAAGGAAAGATCCACTTAGGAAACGATGATATCAGGAGGAGAGTAAGCACATAACCAATACTGATCTTTATAGGTAGAAACAAAAAATCATATGGTGTGACCGTGTAACATGATTGGCACCACACAGAGAGCAATTTTATATAAATACAACGATAACAGAACCAGAGGTAAAACACGCAGAAAATAGACTGCAAAAATACCAGAGACACTGAAAAGTATATTATACGAAGCAAACAGAAGGGTCGTTTCAGAGATCTTTTCAAGCCCAGATGCCGCGACGCATTCCATAAGTAGAGAAAAGAAGAAGAATAATATATATATACTAGCTGTACCCGGCCACGCGTTGCTGTGGCATAGTTTTGCTAAAAAAAAAAATGAAAGAAAATAGAAATCGCACGTGTCTAATACAATCATTGTCTGCTCAGATATAGAGATAGTCTTTAATCCCCGCTCCCCCCCCCCCTCCCCCACCACCACAACTAAATCCACCTACTACTCTCCCCCTCGTCAAAGGTTTTTGGAAAAGAAAGACAATGGAAATCGCACGTGTCTAATATAGTTAATGTCGCAATCATTTTCTGCACAGATATAGAGATAGTCTGGTTTTCCAACTTTAGAACACGCACGTGTCTTTATATTAGTGGTCGTTTAAATTATGTTATTAGCGCAGTAACAAAAATGGTTATTTGGTTATCACATGCTAAAGCTGTTTGTATTTTTATAGGGGACGGAAGTAAAGCTACAACTGTACTTGTGAATAACAAAGTAAGTCGTGAAAAATAGAAAAGCGGAGGTAGCGTTAGCAATATTTAAACAAATTAGGTAATGAGAACTTGAAAATCACGTGTAAAGCTCTTTAAGTTCTCTTTAATTTGAGTCATTACCCCCTCCCCTCTTCGACCGACTACTGCTCTCTCCCTCTCCAAAGGATTTGAAAATCATTACCTGGCGATATTTTGTTGTTGCTGTAACTGACATTGACATCCCTGTCCATCCTGACTAAAGTGGTGAGCAGGAATTGTAAAAGGTAGTGAATGGGGCTAGTGTAATATTTACCACATCATCATTCAAGTACCAGTACAACTACTACCACGACCACCACCACAGTAGCTAAAATAATGTCACTGCTATCTGTGTTACCATCGGAGTAGACAGAGAGTCGTGAGCCAGAAGATTTTGTTCCGCATGGCTAGTGCTGTCGCCACAGACTGGTCAGGTTAGGATCTAAATTTCACTTGCCGACAGAAGAACGTCATAGCCTTACCGGCGGTCTTCACATGAGAGCACTATGGTGTAACAGCTTAACCACAACTATTACTGCTGCTACTACTTTAAGTGGGTAAAGCAGTTACTGTGACTTAAAGCTCTCTCAGTTATTAATTCCCCCCCCCCCCCCCCCCCCCCCCCCCCCCAAAAAAAAAAAAAAAATTCACCGACAACTCTTTCCCTCATTGAAGTAGTAGGGAGGAAAAAAAAAACACATTTGAAAAGCAAATGAACACATGAAAAAAACACCATAATTAGGAAATGAACGCTATGATAAACAGCACAGCTTAAAATTCTAACGCAGATGAAATAACTATATCTAAATGAAAATAAATGGAAGGCTATGAAATTTCAGCGTAACCATGCAATCGGAAAGTTTAAAAAAGGCAATCATAAGTATGCGAAATGGTCAAATTTAATTATCAAATGGTTAACCCATTTAGTTGTTTTTTTTTTTTTTTTTTTTTAGTATTAAGGGCAATATTGCTAGTGCTGTCACCACGACAGAGCAGATGAGGATATTATTTTAGTCCGGGAAAAAAAATTAACTACTGCGGATTTGAACCCTGGTCTCTCGCACGGGAACCCAGTGTTCTAACCATTCGACCAAGCAGCCACTTAATCAGAGCACCGAAAAGAGAACTAAACTATTAGAGATGTGTGTCCCTACTACTGTGTCCCGATTATAACAACTCAAAACGGCAGGCAATTGTTTTCTCGTAGACAAATACTCCAGATATATTAATGAAACGGCACAACAATAGAAATCGCACGTGTCTAACACGGTTAATGAAGTTAATGTCGCAGTCAATGTCTGCACCGACGTCGAGATAGTCCTTGATGTCCCCCCCCCCCCCCCTCCCCAATTGAAGGTTGTTTGGAAAAAAAAACAGAAAATAGAAATCGTGTTTAATATGGTTATTGTGGCAAATATAGAGATAGTCTTGTTTGCTGTATCACGACCTACTCTATGTATTAGAGAAGGCGTTGGCTGCACGTAACTCGCCGGCGAATGGTGGAAGCCTTGCGTTCTGACTACGGCGCATGCGCAATTACTAACGTGGCTATAATTAGAAATCACGAAAATTATAAATATTAGTTTCGAATTTTATGGCATAAATTGTCGCAAACTATCTCTAACAATGACAGGTTGAATTTCAAACCATGATGGTTCAATATCCGTTATCAAAACAAACATATCCTTAAAATTTCAGCTCAATCGAATCAGTAGTTTCCGAGTCTATAGGGGGCAAACAAACACACAAACATTGATTTTTATATATAGAGATATACATATGCATCAGTCAGATTACCTGGTCAGTCCTCGCACCACCATTCTCATGAGACCGCAATGATCTGCTTTCTGATACGATTCTGATATAATTCTGATATGATTCTGATATGATTCTGATATGATTCTGATATGATTCTGATATGATTATGATATGATTCTGATATAATTCTGATATGATTCTGATATGATTATGATATAATTCTGATATGATTCTGATATAATTCTGATATGATTCTGATATGATTATGATATAATTCTGATATGATTATGATATAATTCTGATATGATTCTGATATAATTCTGATATGATTCTGATATGATTCTGATATAATTCTGATATGATTATGATATAATTCTGATATGATTCTGATATGATTCTGATATGATTGCTGATATGATTCTGATATGATTATGATATGATTCTGATATGATTCTGATATAATTCTGATATAATTCTGATATGATTCTGATATGATTGCTGATATGATTCTGATATGATTATGATATAATTCTGATATGATTATGATATAATTCTGATATAATTCTGATATGATTCTGATATGATTCTGATATGATTCTGATATGATTCTGATATGATTCTGATATGATTCTGATATGATTCTGATATGATTCTGATATGATTCTGATATGATTCTGATATGATTGCTGATATGATTGCTGATATGATTGCTGATATGATTCTGATATGATTCTGATATGATTCTGATATGATTGCTGATATGATTATGATATAATTCTGATATAATTCTGATATGATTCTGATATGATTCTGATATAATTCTGATATGATTCTGATATGATTCTGATATGATTCTGATATGATTCTGATATGATTCTGATATGATTCTGATATGATTGCTGATATGATTGCTGATATGATTGCTGATATGATTCTGATATGATTCTGATATGATTCTGATATGATTCTGATATGATTCTGATATGATTCTGATATGATTGCTGATATGATTGCTGATATGATTCTGATATGATTCTGATATGATTCTGATATGATTCTGATATGATTCTGATATGATTGCTGATATGATTATGATATAATTCTGATATGATTCTGATATGATTCTGATATGATTCTGATATGATTCTGATATGATTCTGATATGATTCTGATATGATTCTGATATGATCATTTATCCTTGTAATAAATGCCTTCTAATAAAGGCCTTTTAATGTACAGGAGCCCTACTGTTTGTATTTTTGTAGCAAATGGACCACTACATAGATGCTACTGGACAGGTATCAGTTATTAACATTTAAATATTGTTAACACAGTTCTACAGACCTTATCCTGCCGTTTTTCGTTCAGTGGAAAGTACAGCATAATGATTGTCTTTTATACGGTGTACATTTATATTAGTCACGATTCCTAACTGATAAGATTTAACCAAAAATATTTTCATTACAGTAATTTGCAACGTTTAAAAAAATATATCTTTACTGTAGATATGTAAACTTTGTGAACTAAAGCAGGTGTCTCTATTGGATTTTAAATGTTACTTCATCACCAACAAAATGACGCTGTCAGTGAACATTTTCTGCATGATTCCACCGAGCTGACCTGTCCGTCATCTCTCCATCATACATTTACACACAGTAAACTGTCTCTATGGTCTGCATCGTCCTACGACTATGCAAACAGGGTTTCCGAAAAATGGCTCGAGTGATCTTGGTCGTCTTCAGCATCCCAAACACTTGAGGTTCAATGCTTCAGACATCACCCGCCTCCACTCATCTCCATGATTGATCTCCCCCTCCCTCCCCCCCCCCCCCCTCGCTCCTCCCATATTCATGGCATCAAGTATTTGCAGGTCTGTTTTGAAAATGTCTCTGCAATTTTTTTATTTGGGTCGGCTTCGCGAAGGTCCTTTGCAAAACGTCGCTCTCATCACAACAGTTATGAAAGAAGCGTTGTATCTCGCCAGCTCACCCACTTTGTGCACTTTCCTACTCACATTGTCTGTTATATCATAGGCCTGTGTTCGTGCTTGTCGTCTCTGCCCTCTTTCCTGATATCATGCCCTTTAATGCTATTCTTTTTAACCCGCTTGATCTGGCCAACATTTATCAGTTTGCGAGACAAGATGCTTTTTACCAGCCAATCTTCATTGTTGGTTAGATTTTCAAGCATGTCAGTATTTCTTTTCTTCTTGGCTCATGGTTTTCTGGGAAACATTCTTTAGCATTCCCGCTC
>CAJHNH020000768.1:172500-282500 GCA_905116865.2 Candidula unifasciata
TTAGAGCATACATATATTAGCCAGACATCTGAGTTTAAATATTTCAGAACAATATTAACTGAAGATTGTAAAGTGGACGAAGAAATTTACATCCAATGAAGTAAAGCTGGCCGAGTATTGAGACAACTAGCTCCCTCTTACAGCATAAGGCAGTCCCATTCAGCACAAAGAGACATCTCAAACAAAGCATATTCATTCCCATTCTGTGCTGCCAGTGCCAGACGTGGTACACCAAAACATAAAAGAAAATTAGTAGTGGCGTGTAACGGTCATAGCCGTCATGTGATTGTGTTGGGAAATAAGAACTCGTAAGGGCTTAATGTGCCAATTAGGCAGACGTGATGTTTAATATGACTCTAAATTGCAGCAGTGAAAAACTGCTGAAATTAAATTTGCCTACACCAAGATCCTTGCTGAGACACTGTCATTACAGAGTACAAGAAACTGAAGTGTCGTAGCAAAATGTTTCAACGTAGTAGTATCCCAAACTTGTATCGGAGGATCTTAAAGATTTAGGACTATCAATAGGGTAATTTCTTTTTAGTTTTTTTTTTTTTTTTATATACCGTTTGGTAAATTATACAAAATACCACGAGCCGTATTGTGTGGTTGGGCTATCAGAAAGGGAATGAGAATGAAGGAAGGAAGAGATAGCTGCAGAAAGGATGAGAGTGGAGCGTCTAAGAAAAAACACTAAACACAAATGATGGCAGCATCGGTCCTGCAATCCATTCAAAACAATTGGGGCAGACTTTTCTAAAGACGAGCGGGTCTTGCTAGTCACACTTACCATCACCGTGGGCTGTGAGTCCCATGCATCTTTACAGCAGAACATAACAGTATCTTCTGAAGACTGAAAGATGACAACGACAAGGCTAAATTTTTGAATTGTATTCAGCTATACGTGTATATGTGTATATTTGTGTATACATGTATATATCACCATGCAGTGGCAATGCTACAATATATATATATATATATATATATGTTTTAGCATTGCCGCCGCTCTGTATCGACAATGGGCAGTGGGATAACATTAACTAGGCTCCACACAAGAAGCACACACATGGCTATTGTCTCCCTTCCTATCTGATCTTTATTCCCCATTGAAGCATAGGCCCTCAACAAACTCCGTCAAACCGTCAGTTTTGATTGATTCTATCAGTACCAATGATCACGTTCAACCAAGGCCGGGGAGGGTTTCTCTCCTGCCCTTTTGCTAATATTACTAAATGTTATCACTGTCGTATGTTGTCATTTCATTAAGTTTTGATTTCTGCTTTTAATCGTGTTCTTTGCAACATGCCTGACTGGTCTTACGTTGGCGGATCTGTCATTAGTGCACATTCCACTGACTGTTTGTCTTCTACTGCTTCGTCGTGCCTGGGAGCGCTTTCGCTGTCGGAATGATCTTCTAAGGTTCGGGGAGATAAGTCGTCATGGGCCTAGTATCTCTGTTATACTCTGCCTCGACACCGCAGAGGTACAAACCTAGAGACCACATCAAATATAACTGCCGTCTTTGACAATTATTGAATTGACCATTTTCATACCGAGTGTGTTTACTTTTCCCACTATTTCTTAGTACTAGTAACGCCATACCTCCCTTTTTTCAGGGACAGACCCGTTGTTAGGTGTGTCCCGCTCGCCCCGCCGGTACTCTGAACAATCGCTGCTCATACTATTTTATAACACTTTAGACATTATCAGCTAAAAAAAAAAAAGAAACATAAAATATAACAGATACTTGTAATGCATAAGAAGTGTTGATGAAAGTCTTCACTAAAGCATATTTTTCTTTTCAGTGCGGCTAAAGCGCGAATTCTTTCATTTATTTCTTGACGACAGTGATTCTCAATTAAAAATTATATTGCCTTGCTTGGGATGTCCAGTTTACAGTTTCACATATTAGGGGAATGTCCCGTTTGCAGCTGAAAAATATTGGTAGGATGTCCTGTTTGCAGCTCAGTACACAAATAGTGACCCTAACTAGTACTAATTATTAAACATGTTCCACATGGAAGTCGAGTTTTAGATTTAAATTATCCCTGCAGCTCTATATACTAGTAGAATGTCCTGTTTACAGCTCAGCATACCAATACGATGTCCCGTTTATAGCTCAACATACTAGTAGGATGTCCCGTTAACAGCTCAACATATTAGTAGGATGTCTCGTTTACAGCTATATATACTAGTAGGGTGTCCCGTTTACATATATATATATATATATATATATATATATATATATATATATATATATATATATATATATATATATATATATATATATATACACTAGTAGGACATCCTGTTTACATCTTTATAAACTAGTATGATGTCTAGTTTACAGCTCAGTATATCAGTAGGATGTACAGTTTACAGCTCTATATACTAGAGCTCAGTATATAAATGGTCACCCCATCTAGTACTAATTATTAAACTTGTTCGACATGGAAGTCCAGCGTTAGATTTAAAATCATCCCTGCATGGGGATGGGGAGATAAGGATGAGGAGATGGGGATGAGGAGATGGGGATGAGGAGATGGGGATAAGGAGATGGGGATGGGCAGATGGGGATCAGGAGATGGGGATGGGCAGATGGGGATGGGGAGATAGGGATCAGGAGATGGGGATGGGCAGATGGGGATCAGGAGATGGGGATGGGCAGATGGAGATGGGGAGATGGGGATGGGCAGATGGGGATGGGGAGATAAGGATGGGGAGGTGGGGATGAGGAAATGGGGATGGGCAGATGGGGATCAGGAGATGGGGATGGGCAGATGGGGATCAGGAGATGGGGATGAGGAGATGGGGTTGAGGAGATGTGGACTGGAACGTATAATAACCAAGACGGCATGGTGCTGCTAGGATCACTAGGGCAACAAACGGGCAAACTAATATATCTAGAAATGTGATCTTGGGCCTAAGTGGTCTCGAAGAATGCGCCAGCCTCCAGTGCTGGATGTCCAGTTTTTAGGTCCAGGTGAAGGCTGGGATCTTTTCACGTGGACTTCTAGTAATTTCCCCTGGTCTCTGGATAGTCAGATTGGACCCCCGTGTGTATTGTTGCGCTAGTATAAAATCCCCTGGCTGTTGGAAATCCTTACAATTGAAATTTAACTTAA
This sequence comes from Candidula unifasciata, assembly GCA_905116865.2. NCBI lineage: Eukaryota > Metazoa > Mollusca > Gastropoda > Stylommatophora > Geomitridae > Candidula > Candidula unifasciata. The sequence continues at coordinate 175,626 of CAJHNH020000768.1, forward strand.
AAATCTACCCAAAGTATTTTAGGATCCTCGCGGGTGCTATGGAGTTCATGCACTGCGCTGAGATTCTTGTGACTGCAGGCTTTAGTAAGAAGGAGAACGGAGCACTTACGGGTTACCACCCTTGGGACATGAGGTTGATCCGTGGTTCAAATATAAACAGAATGTGATCTCTATCGGCTGCAGTGCATAAGTGAAACTGTCAGTCAACATTATCAAGAACTATACCCAGGTAAGAAACACTCCAACAAAGACTAGCTGATACCCGTGGGAAAACATGATGTGTTGAATTCCCGTACATGTTTCTCCGAGGGATTAATGTATTAGTCTTACATAATCAGCTGTTTTCAACTTGGAAGAAGAAAAAAAGAGCCATACGACGTAATCTCATAGAACATTATGTTTAGAAATCACGAACATTTAGACTGACCCCTTGAGTCAACTATCATAAGCACGCCAATCAAACATTTTGTATGCAGTGTCCATGTTATGTCATGATTTGTTGAGTGTCACATGTTCATACTGATTCCGTTCACAAGAAACAGTTCAAAAACATAACCAAAAACGAATGTGCTAACACGCAGTATTGAATTATCAAATAATTTCATCAACTCTCGACAACAATACAAATATGTAATGAAAGAAAATTATAATTTTATTTCTGCTAAATTGCCCTTTGTTTTAAAACGTTGACATTATATAATGGTTTCTTTAATATTAATAGATTAAGAAAACACAAAATATAGAACTTTAAAATTGAAAATTGTATTATATATTAAAAAATAGCATTTGCTGTACTAAACAGACAGTAAGTAAGAGTGTTGGTAGCTGACTGTAGTTAAGGAGTGGTAGCTGTTTGTTGACAGTAGTCTATGAGGTATGTGTAAACAGCCTGTCCGTTGATGCAGGTAGCTTCAATGTATGAATAATAACTAAGTGAACAAAACCACTGAATAAGTTGATGGGGAATTGGAAAAGGACAAGCCACTGGCTGAGACATGCTTAAAAATACCCATGTACTTGAGCTCAGTAGTGTAAAAGCTAGAGGGATTTCGGTCAGCTGTGAGTCTACAAGGGAGAGGGTTCTCAATGATACTAGATCTGAGAATGCTTCAGGTGCGATGGTTGAGATGGGGTTTCTATCCATATATAGGGAGCTTAGGAGATTGAGATTTCTGAAAGTTGTGTTTGTAATGATAGTCAGATTGTTGAAACCCAAGTCTAGGTATTCCAGACTTGAAGGAAATGAGTTCGATTCAACGTTCGTAATAAAGTTGTCAGACAAGACTAAAGTGAAAAGGCTTGGCATGCTAGCGATATCTTCTGGCACATTCAAGAGACTGTTGTCTGAAAGATGCAATGCTGTTAAAGACGTGGGAAGTGAGTGGGCAGGTATATCTGATAATCTGTTGCTAGTTAACCTAAGGATCGTTAGATTTGAAAAGTTTGAAAAGTTTGCTACACCAGTCAGTCCACATGAATCTAAATACAAATAAGACAGCTTCGGGGCAAATGGAGCCCCACTTAGCTTCTCAACCTGAAGCACATCTGTAAAATTGTTGTTACTTAAGTCTAGGGTGTTCAGATTTAAGAGTGTGGACAACGCATTTGGCACTTGAGTCAAGCCAGTCGACGAAAGGTCTAAATATATCAATATATTCTTGACAGAATTAAAAGCATCATCAGGTATATATTTCAGATCGTTGCTGAGTAGGTCGATTTTGCGTAGCAAACGAAAGTCAGAAATCCAGCTGGGCCACGCAGATAAACCCATGTTCCTAAGTTCTAGAGATTCAAGTGTTGTAGCAATCTGTTTCAGTGTAGCCGCATCCCATTCTTGTATTGGTACATGTTCAAGATAAATATCTGTCAAATTGGTCAGTTTCTTTAGCGCTGTTGGGATGCTTTTCAGCTGTGCAGTATCAATTGTTACGCTTTTAAGTGTCGTTGCCGATGCATCGAAGGCGTCTTCAGAAATACTAATTAGTGGATGGAGATACAGATAGAATGATTTAAGTCCCGGAGGAAGACTAGCCGCTGTTATACTTGTTAAGCTTCCTTCCTGAAGAAGAAAAAAAAATACATTTGATACAATGCCGGATTTATCGATAACGGAAGTGCTGGAATGCAGCAGTCAAGAAGAAAACAAATTAGACAGGCTCAGGCGAGGACGTGGACTGAAAGAAGAACATGAGAAACGAAAATGTTCCAGACGTATTGCCGTTAAGCAAGGGATTTTTTTGGAGTGTGAAATGTAGCAATGATTTGCAGCAAAGATTGATTTGATTTGATTGAAGAAAATATAATACCGCAATTGGGGCATTCCCATAAGCGCTCTGTCCCCATCTTCAGCAGCCAACGAAGAGTTCCTATACTAATGGTGCCAGCAGCATTCTGACTAAACGTCCGTTTTACCTTTCATCTGAGCCTCGAGCAGCTGCCAGAACCTCTCATCACTCCCCGCTGCATCAATCTCACCAGACTGTGGTGATCTATCTGCTCCCCCGAACTGTACACACTCTCTTACAAGGCACCAACTACGTCTGCCTTATCATGTATCAGTATTTCACCAAGTTGTGCAGAGCCAGACTGTCTGTCCGCCTGTTAATTTCCCATTACGCCTACCTATCCCGGTGAAAAAAATCAAGACAATAGTCCTCATCCGTGTCCTCAGCAGTGAATCATGCCACTATGCACGACCTTTCTCAACATACTTTCTGAGTCACTTATAATCACGATGTGTGTATGTGTCGTGTTCTCTAATCAGCGGAAAGCTGCAGTGACTGCCTCCACCTCTATTCATAAGCTGGATGTTGTGGTATCATATGCTGGGCTCTCCTGCACCAAACGTCGGTCATTACATTTTATTCAAAGAAGCCCCAAGCTCTTCCTTTGCCTCTTGACACTGAACCGTCTGTGTAAATGATCAAATCCTCTGAGCGAGCATTATTTCGAATTAATTGCTGAATTTCCATCTCCGTGGCACCTGCTGGCCAGTTTTTGCATTCCCGGCCCAGTGTGATTATTACCATACACAAATCTGACTTTTCAGGTGGCACTTTGACCCACTCCTCTCCTCGCTTAACGTTTTCAAGGATGCAAACCTGTCTGATTGTGTCTTCTGCCTGAGTCATCCATGACTTCCCTTTTATCAGCCACTGACCCTAACTGCACCCAGAGCTTCTTGCAAAGGGTGCTCTGTGTCTACAGCTACCTTAAGATATGACTTCGCCTGCAGCACCTTGTGCCTGCCTGCAACAGTCGGGAAACCAAGGATGTTTCGCACATACCACTGGGGCGTCTCTGGTGCAACCCAGAATGACCCGCATAGCCGCATTCTGTATGCGCTCTAGTTTGTCCGTATGACTCTATGAGACAGTAAGCAGTCCCAGGCCATAACCCACCACTGACAGGATCAGGTGCTGATACAGTGTGAATAGCATTCTCTGCTTTATGTCAGTTGCAGTCCAAGTCTTCAGAGCACTAAGTCCTTTTTTAGCATCCTGCCACAACACTCTCCAAATGGTACCTAAAAAACATGCTCATGTCAAATATAATTTTCAGATACTTCAGCTTGCCCTCTCTCTCTCTGTTGATGTTTCTGCCATCTATCGCGAGGCTGGGGACATTAGCTCAAACGATACTGTTGTCAAGAGAACACCACAAAACACACGCTTTTTACGGGTGGACGACAGCTCTCATTTCTGTACACCACATAGTAACTGTGTCTACTGTCGCTTGCAGCTCCCGGGCTATTTGTTCCCTTCCCCCCTCCCCTCCATGCCTATACGCAAGTATATCATCTACAACATTCAGTATCCTTTCAACTCCTGGTGCTTCTAAGCTTGCAATCTTGCTCGTAAACACGTTACAGAGCACAGGCGAGATAGCGGATCCCCGTGACAGTCCTGGGTACTTAATTTATAACTTACCCCTGACGTCACGACAACGTCACGGGAGACATTCCAAATAAATGTTAGGGTGTTCAGGTTGTGTCGCGCGCCCACGTGGGTAAATACACTGATATAGTGAGGGTGTGGGTTTGAACCTTAACAATGCCCACCCACGTGAGAAACTGGACTATTATCTAAGCTATGTTGATCCTAGACAGTCCTGGATAGCCAAGAAAACAGCGAGTGGCTCGTTCCATGAATTGAAAGTTGCTGTACTTGTATCCACAGGAGTAGGAGAAGGGATAGATAGATATCAGGATACACCCACTGTGATATTATCTCGATACACAGTTAACCCCTGCGACTATTCTCCTCTCCTGGCATTACTTAAAAGCCCCCATCAAGTGATTTAAATATTTGTTAGCTGAAGTAAACTAATATGCACAAAGACACTTGAACCTAAGTACACAATTTACTCAACTATGTTGTAACAACATCAAAAAGATTTATTTAATAAATCTGACTAAAATAAAATGAACTTGTTTAGGCTAGTAGAGTTGAAATGATGTGGATGATGAAATCATAAAGGTATTGGAAAGTAACAACCTTTGGACAGTTCTCGGCTTGAGACCCTGCCTATCTTTTCCAGTTTGTCGTCCTCACTGCTTTCTGCAGGTCGTTACACTCGACGGTCGGCAAATAATGGATGCCTACTAGTCCCTGCCCAATGTGGGAACTGGAGAATGAAGAAACAAGCGCATATTTGTAGTATCTGCTCTAGATGTATACTAAGCATGTATATTATACTAACATCAAGCATGTTTATTTAAATAAAACATTTCATCTCTCCCTCATGCTCACATTCACTCCTGTCCAATTTGGAAGGGCTTATGTCTCACATTCCAACTGTTACATCTTCTGCCTTCCTCTACACGTCCTGTAATGATAGTCAAGTCTTCTACGTCAGGTGCCCTCTCTCGTACAGACTCAAAATGGCAATCAGTCAGACAGAACCAGTTCTGGAATCTATGCTTGGAACAATCGACGCGCCCAGAATGCTAACAATAGTTCTGGGGCGAATCAAATAACAAATCTCGTGGATTTACTCTCCGGGATCAATCTCAGCATTAGCCTCCCGAGAGTTAAACACATTTCAGTGTGTAAGCTGTATGTAATACAGATTCACATTAACCACACGTGAAAAGATTGCCAGAGTTATCTTCACGCTTGTGATTTCTAAAACATGATAGTTCATTAAATTTCAATGGCAACAACAACATTTAGGTTTTACAACATTGAAACACATGTACACGAAAAACATTCATGACACTATCAAATAGAAAATAAAGCAATGTGACAGTGCCCTACGAGAATGAAGAAATGTCCGCCTAGGAGTACTACAAAGTAATGAAGACACACTTGAGCAAAAACAGTTAGATTTCTATCACAAAATATAGATTTGAACCTAATTTCGATCTTACCTGGAAAAATGAAACCACAATGCCAAAAGTTCTGTCTCAAGCTTAGGTTAAGCCCAACAGATGGCATGTGCTGGACAGGATCTCATTTACCAGACCTAGAGTTCACCCCTTTATAACTTTTATCAAGCTCCTCCTACATTACGCCTAAAATCATTCTCATTCAAGGATGTCACAGCTCCTCCCTGTGGGTAAGTTTATTCGCTGTCAGTCAGGGCTGTACAACACTTGTTTAAATTCCCACGCTCACATTCTACAGGTTCAATTAAGCTGATCAAGGCTAATCGGCCAAGTCACACCTCCAGTCTACTTCACCTGTCATCACAATAAAATCAGACTTTGTCAATTCTTCTGCCAACACTTTCAGCTCACTGTGTCAATATTGACGATCTGACCGGCACTCCAGTTTAGGTAACCTCAGGGGGAGATAATGGCAATTAGCCCTTGTTATCTGTTCCTGAAGGTCTGGCAGGGGGAATAAATATCTGACACCAACAAATGGTGTGCAAATCTCCAGTCAGTAAGTCTGCTTGGTCAGTCTTATCTCTGTACCTTAACACTTAACATCTGGGAAAAAGTTGTAGTGTTTGATATGACCAACGGTCCACTAGAATTAAAGGTTTGATGTGGTTGTCTTACTTAGATTAAGGATGTATCCAAATCCCTATTTTCCTGTATACTTTCAACATACAAAGAAATAAAAGTAGGTTGAGGAAAGACATTTTGGAGTCACCGAGCGTATTGTCACAGGTTGTAGTTTCTCGCGATTTATCTACAGCCAAGTTTAGGGTTAGGGTTAGGGTTAGGGTTAGGGTTAGCATTAGAAGACACTAGATAAACACTCCAAAAAAAAAAAAAAAAAAAAAACACCACACAACAGCACACTTCCACCCCTTGAAATAATAGACTGTCAGGTCAGCTGTGGATTTCCCACAGGGATTTCGTGTTTAAGGTGCGTTATAAATTAAGAAGCCAGTCCTGGGGCCAAAGTGCATGGTTCTGAGGTCCATGAGCCCAGTCGGAGAGCTACCCGACGTGAAAACAGAACAGCTGCAACCCAATTCACCAGCCATGGACTGACCTTCAGTGCAGTCATCAAGATGTCGTATACTACTCTGATAAAGGCATCCTCGAGATCCAGTGCTACCGCCATATTTTTCTTTCTGTTCTGGAACCCTTCATAGACGTCAAAAGCAAAAATGGCCGCATTTGCCCAAGTGTCCTTTCCTGGTCTGAAACTTCCCAAACCTCTCGAGAGAAGCTTCAACCTTTCTAAAAATGCTTGCAGCTTTACAGAAACTATTTTCTCCAAGACCTTTCCAACTGTGTTTTGTAAGGTGATGATTCTAAAGTAACTAAGCTTTGAATGATCCTTACAAGTTGTTGGTAGTGGGATTAGATAGCTGTGCACCCAGTTCTGCAGTACTGATGTTTTCTGTATGCTCTTGTTAAAACAGTCGGCAATCTCTGCCAGGTCTACATCGCTCAAAGCCTTCATTTGGCCATAACTGACCCCCCATCAGGCCCTAGTGCAGTATCATTTGCTTTTTTTTCAGAATTTGTTTGATATCTTCTACTCGTATCATGTCTTCATAATGCATATTCTTTAAGGTGTCAGCTAACTGCATCCCTGATGTCTACATCATTATGATCTGTCTGAGCTATAAACCTCTAGAGAAAAGCTTCCACTTTCTCTTTGCCAGTTGTCACACGCACGCCATCGTCTCTACAAATTGTTTCCGCTGTCATAGGTCGATCTTTTCTTTGCATCCGCATTTGCCGTTTTCAAAATTTCCCCAATGTTTTATCGCCTACCATATCATTCGACAAATGTGTTCTACTTTGCTCTTTTGGCCTCTGCAGCACAATGCTTGAAAACCTCCACCTTATCTTTTTTTCACGTTCTCCACCATCTCAACTTCCTCTTATGAGCATAAGGGTGTCGGTCGTACCTTCTATAGCTGCTTTACTGCAGCTCTCTTTGAATTTCACACCCGTTCTATTTCTGGAGTCCACAATGGGGGCTGTAGAAAATTAGTTCTGGCAGTTCTGTTGCATGCTCCCTGTCTGAGGCGTCCAAGGTTGTTGGTCAACTTATATCGAAAGGTCTTGCGTGCTCTCTCAGCCTTAAACTTACTGGGTTTAGAAATCAGGACTGAAATTGGTAGGTGATCACACCCTTGGTAATTTAAGGGAGTCCTTTTAACATCTAAAACCGACGAATGGGAGACAAATGTCAAGTTAATGGCTGTGTCTTCATCTCTAGACCTCATTGCCATTCTAGTCGGTCTCCCATTATTGATGCAGACCATATCGAAGTCAACCATGGCCTCTGCAAGAGCAATTCCCTGTCGGTTTTCTCCACTGGTGTCCCATTCTCCGTTCCTCGCGTTGAAATCGCCACATATGAGTAACCTATCACCTGGTAACTCGTCCAGTTCCTTGAGTAAGCTCCATTGTTCACTTCTGACAAAACAGTCTACTGTGGCATATATATTTATGAGGTTTTGTAACGAAATATAGGCAGAAAAGGGGTTAAATGAACAAGCATACATTTCAGACCACCACACAGCGTACTAATCCATCACTGTGTGAAATGACAGAAATAGGTGATTAGAAAGCCATGGCCTAGCCAGCTATGCAGAACACACCGCCATGACATCTGACAGTGAGGGATGAAACATTCGACGAGTGCCCGTGAACTGTGAGATACGTTCATCCAGACGTGACCACCAAAGACAGGTGACAGAGAAGTGATGGAGAGGGTACGCCAGAAAGGCGGGAAAGCGGGGGAATAAAGTTAGTCCCGGAACCGCTGGAGAGGACAGTTAGCCACGGAACCGCTTGATAGGACAGGTTAGGGCTGAACCGCTGGAAAGACCGGTTAGGAGAAAACTAGTGATTTACTTCGTTTAGAAGGTATATGTTAAACTTGGAGTTTAGCTAGAACAGTGGTTAAGGAACTCGTAGAGAGTCATACGAATAGCCTGTATCCAGATAATACAGTGTTCATATACTATTGAATTTATGAAGCCTCTATGACTGGAATATTGTAAATAAACAGCTCTTGTGTAATTGTTACATCACTGGCCTTGTTCTTGAGTACGATTGAAGAGAGATACGAACTATATTCATTCACTTGGCCGACTTAGGCACATCTATTTCTTGGGGGATGTATAGGCACGACTGTGCCACAGTTTCAACTTGAGCCCACAATCTCCACCTGTATCTCTTGAACCTCTCTTCTGCTGTGGTACTACTGGCTCAAGTCAAGCACTACATGCTTTACCCCCTCCTTCACCACCAGATCTTGTCCATGTCTCTACTGTCCACCAGGGTTTATATAACTAACGAACCCAGGGCAATGATATCTGTCTGTATTTTCATAATCAAAAATCAATCTCCCCAGTACAGGACCTCTCTGTTTAACACTCTGACAGTTTCGGTATCCTACTCTTACATGAATAGAAACCAGACTCTCCGCTTTTCGTCTTGTTCTCCTAGCACCTGCCCACCTATTTCTATGCCTCCTTCTCACTCTCTCTTCGCGAACTGCTGAAAAATGTGCCAAGCGCAAAGTAGTGCTCCGTAGCTCCGGCGATGATTCCTATGTATATTTTTCAAATCCATTTGTCAAAAAAAAAAAAGTACTACAGGAAATGACTGGTCACCCTAGTATTGCCTGTCTGCTAGGGAAGGGGCAATTGATGTCCCGTAGGAGTCCATATGCCTGGTGCCGCCCCGCACGCCATCAAGACGTCCAACGTTCACGACCAGCTCGCCCGTGGCCATACACTTTGGCCTACCTTGAACTTTGAGGTTTATATTCGGAGTTTGCCGTCTCCTAGATGGACTGCTGTCCAAAGCTAAAGGGTTCCACCTATCCGGGAAAAGGAGTTTAAGCGCCTCGACCTGCTTGGCAGGCACGTCTCCGAGCACATAAAGTATTTTATAAGGATTTCTGATCCCACCAAGAAATCCCGCCTCCCCCTATGTGCCCACTACCATGTGGTCCACGGCTGCTTATTGGGTATTCACTGCTAACCTCTATATCTAGAGACCGTTCCACAATCCGCCACCAATGAACGCTCTGGGTTGGGGATGCTCGCCCTAGCTTTACCCAGATGAAAGAAAGATCTGATCTTTTTGCTAGAAAGCTACCACCAAATAAACTTACATCAAAGGCGAGATCCTCAATTTGACTCACAGTGACTCCCGTATTTAGTGGCGGGATCGTGTCCAGATTGATGCACCTCATACTGGAGGACTTGCAAGTGCATCTCTGCAGAGAAACAGACCACAAATGTGACATGAATAGCTCAGATATACTTTACTTCTACTTTTTTCTTCGCGTTCACTGACTGTAAACCCCAACATAAAACTATGGATGTTCGTCCACTCTTGGAATTTTGTCTTGATCCAGAGCATAGACATCCGTTTTATAAATCTGACTTATTTGTATACATCCTTTTGGTTCATTGGTTCTCCTGCAGATGTCCAACGACTTTGCTGGAATCAGTCATATTCCGTCGCCATATACGACATGCATGTTTTGGGAGCAGAGGGTCAATTCTGTTTTCTCTAACATGGAGCCCCGAAAAGCACACAGGGAAAAACTAACACAGAGACTATAGATACGATGCTAGTTGAGTTGATTTCAGAACTAAATTTATTGTGGATTTAAATCAAGAGCATTCAAAGATTAATAAGAGCTACAAACGTATCCTCAAACTCTCAGTGAGGTTGCAAATTTTTGTGTGTGTGTGTGTGGAGGATAAAAGTAAAATCCTATCCTGTACAGTACGTAGCGACAGCATTAACCACAAGGCTGTAAACCTCAGACTCAAAGACCGCCCTGCCTTAACAGCAAATGTGGTTAACACATGTAGTAATGGCAGTGGCGAAGCTCCAAAAGACGTGTAAGTGCTTGAGGAGGAGAAGGAGGAGGAGGGGGAGAATAAGAAGAAGCAGCAGCAGTCGCAGCCAAAGATGAAAACAGAAGAAGAAGAAGAAGAAGAAGAAGAAGAAGAAGAAGAAGAAGAAGAAGAAGAAGAAGAAGAAGAAGAAGAAGAAGAAGAAGAAGAAGAAGAAGAAGAAGAAGAAGAAGAAGAAGAAGAAGAAGAAGAAGAAGAAGAACATCAACAACAACAACAACAACAACAACAACAACAACAACAACAACAACAACAACAACAACAACAACAACAACAACAACAAGAAGAAGAAGAAGAAGACAAAAAAGAAGAAGAAGAAGATGAAGAAGAAGTAGAAAAGTTACCAAAACGCAGGTTGAGGTTGGTGATAGGGAAGAGGAATGAAAATAGCAAGAAGAAGAAGACACTACACATATCCTTGATGTGGTTAACTAAAATATATATGATGTGTATGAGCTAGCTGGAAACTAAAACAGGAAAACAAGTAAGATGACGAGGAAAGAAATGTTGTTAGGACAATAACTAGCTGGACTGCAGTTTAAATAAAAAATAAAGTTAAGGCATGACAAGCGTTCATCTGGCGCAGGAGCCATGAATTATTAGACATGTCCTATGCGATAAATACGTGAATAGAGAAATATGGCAGAAAAACTACAACTTGTAACTACATTGGCAGCGCCCGGAAAGACCTCGTGCACGAACTAAAAGTCCTTTTCTGAATATTACAAATTAAATATAATCATCACGTTTGATATATGTTTATTTTCCTGAATCCAAAACTGGTGTGCTTCGCAGATTATAATACATGTATAACAGTTAACAACTATTTCGAAAAGACCATGCCTTAATCAAATCCTAATCTAACGCAATCTACCTATTGAACGTACCCCTATACCCGAAGCCAGTGAACCAATTCGTCTCTCTTGACTCAGTACGCTGTATCTACGTTGGGTTGAAAACCATGTACAGTTCTGAAACGATAGGTGGACTACATGTCCTTAGGGCTACTGGCGAGATCAAAGGAAGCGTTTTCACGCTGTGCGAGGGCTCTATAAACTTTTCGATTTACTGACAACTTACAGAGAGTACCCACCTACAAACCTGCCAGTTTTAGCTCGCAAGTGTGGCGAAACGAGGATTATTAACAGAATAAGAATTTTCCCATTCCATCCTGTTACATATATGTTATCATATACTGGCACACAAATTACCATTTATGTCAGCCAATAGCTGTTGTATTAAGTACAACGTAAAATGTCCACTAAATTATAAAAGATATTTGGCTCACCGGGTCACTGTAGGGACAAATCATAGCCATCGTCTGCAGGAGACACATGACCCCAATAAACAACACAATGTGAAAGTTTCTCATCGCTTTCTTTAGTTTTTAGCGGCACATTTCTGTCGTCTCACCTGTAAAAATAATGTCATTAAATTGAAAAGCAGGCGGACCATTACAGAGATGAGTGTGTGGAGTAAAAGGTAAACCAAGGAAACGTAACTTGACATAAACACAAGATACACAACTAGCAAACCATCGGAAAGTACATCTAACTTCTCTCTGTGCGACGTTTTACGACTCGTATATTTTACATTAAAAAAAAAAAAAGAAGTAGAAGAAGAATGCTTTCTTTAGTCTCAAAATATGTCTTTTTATGTGATTATATATACATATATCTGCCGGCTCTGTGGCTAAGTCGATGTGAACGCTTCGTAATGCAGTGGTGCCGGGTTCGATCCCAGCTGCAGGCTATGCGCCTTGGGTTGGGTTCAAAAGTTGTATTAGGGGACTGACCGTCCAGGAAGCAATGACAAACTACTGGTCATAAATGTTCCTAGAGAAACCACACAACAGCGAGGGGCTGCTGGGATTGGTTCTGCAACGTCCTGTAAAGGATATGAAAATAAAAATAAAATAAATGTCTGTATAAATGTGTTTGTGCCCTTGGGGGGGGGGTGGGGGGGGGGCGGCAGGGCGAAACTGAAACTGATAAGTTGTGCTGTCGCCAAGAATTCAGACTGAAACTGATAAGTTGTGCTGTCACCAAGACTGAAACTGGGAAGTTGTGCTATCGCGAAGAATTCAGACTGAAATTGATAAGTTGTGCTATCGCCAAGACTGAAACTGATAAGTTTTGCTGTCACCAAGACTTCAGACTGTAACTGGGAAGTTGTTCTGTCGCCAAGACTTCAGACGTAACTGGTAAGTTGTGCTGTCGCCAAGAATTCAGACTGAAACTGATAAGTTGTGCTATCGCCAAGACTGAAACTGTGAAGTTGTTTTGTCGCCAAGACTTCAGACTGAAACTGGGAAGTTGTTCTGTCGCCAAGACTTTAGACGAAACTGGGAAGTTGTTTTGTCGCCAAGACTTCAGACTGAAACTGGGAAGTTGTTCTGTCGCCAAGACTTTAGACGAAACTGGGAAGTTGTTCTGTCGCCAAGACTTTAGACGAAACTGGGAAGTTGTTCTGTCGCCAAGACTTCAGACTGAAACTGGGAAGTTGTTCTGTCGCCAAGACTTCAGACTGAAACTGATAAGTTGTGCTATCGCCAAGACTGAAACTGTGAAGTTGTTCTGTCGCCAAGACTTTAGACGAAACTGATAGGTTGTTCTGTCGCCAAGACTTCAGACTGAAACTGGGTAGTTGTTCTGTCGCCAAGACTTTAGACTGAAACTGGTAAGTTGTGCTGTCTCCAAGACTTCAGACTGAAACTGGGTAGTTGTTCTGTCGCCAAGACTTCAGACTGAAACTGGGAAGTTGTTCTGTCGCCAAGACTTCAGACTGAAACTGGGAAGTTGTTCTGTCACCAAGACTTCAGACTGAAACTGGGAAGTTGTATTGATCGTAAACTGTTCATCGTGAATAACTGGTGATTCTTTTAGGTGACAATTAGGAGCTTCGCGCACAACAAAACTTGTGAGTATGTTTGTACCAGGAACATTTGCTATAATTATTGTTTGTTAGCAGATTTTGAATTCCTATATTACTTTTATGGACATTGTAGGTGAATTCAGCTGTGTCAGAGCTAGAGGTGAACGTTGTCAACCTGAGGCACTAAGACCACCTTGCAGGTTGATTAAATAGTTCAGTAACTTAGTTGAAGATGTTACATTTTGACCGCGCAGTAATGGAAAGTTGTGCTGTCGCCAGGAGTTTAGACTGAAACTATAAAGTTGTATTGATCCACACTGTTTTAAAATTACCGTGGATATTGTCATTGCTACACTTAGTGCATCAACGGGTAATGTTCTTAGAGTATAATTAACTCTCAACTGTCGTCTCCGAAGATTTAAATGAGATATTCTCATTGATAATTCTTGTGTTTCAACTCACATATTGTTAGAACGCCTGAAAAAGAAAGAAAAAAAAGACATAGTTTGTCTTTGTTTTTTATCTAATTTTGATTTGATTTTTACTTTTAGCTGCTGATTCTTAGATGATAGTACTTTAGTATAGTTTTCCGCTAATTACCTGCAAAACATGACCTGTTTAACATGAGCTTTGTCTTAGTAAAACTGTAGCAAACCTCAAATACAGAGATAGCACTGGGTAAATAAGACATGAACTATAAACTTTAGACAAATGATAACCAAGAGAAGATGAAAATGGCTTGGCCACGTTATGAGAATGAATCATGATATACCTGCCAAAACAGTTCTCGCATGGACACCAGATGGAAATAGAAAACAGGGGCGCCCAAAAATAACATGGAGACGAACGATGGAAAGTGACCTGAGTGCGGCATCTTTGACATGGAAAACTGCACTGAAGATTGCACAGGACAGGAAAGCATGGAAAGTCCTTTCTGAAGCCTCATGTGCCACTAGGCACAAAGAGAACTGAAGAAACAAAATATGACACAGTGCTCGTGTGTGCTCTGAATGTTTCCACCAAAATAAAAGTCACTCACCTTGCTGTTCTGTTGTTTTTTCAGCAGAGAATAGCAATTTGACCTTTTATATACACTTTTCAAAAATATGACATTTACGAAACGCCATTGATTAAATTAAACCAAAAACATTGACACTGTAATTATTTGCAACGTTTGATTATTCTTTGTGTCTTGTAGCTATTGACCTTGTGTGAACTACGCCATGTGTTCTTTTAGATGTTGAATCATGCTGTCCTATCAACAAAATTATGCCGTTTATTAAGATAATATCAAACGAAAGATAGATTAATTATGCTCATTATTGACAAACTCAAGCATAAGTAGCATCTTCTTCTTAGCTTCCAGCAGCTGTAAACTTCAGAAGACATTTCTGGTTGTTAATCCACTTCTGAACGTTGCTCTTGTTTCAGATCGTGGGTACATCCGTTTTGTAGAGCTGGCATACTTGTATGCAGATTGTTGGTTCTTCGGCTCTCAGGCAGATGCACTATGACTTCATAAGATCCATACTCAACTAGCTGTCTTGTACGACATACTTGTTATAGGGTAGCGAATCAGCCCCGACCTCCCCCTCACCCTCCATCAACAAATATGTCGGGGAGCAGGGAGGGGGTAGGTTGTTAAAGAATGTGCTAAACAATTTAGCTTTGTCCACGGTAGTGAAACACGTACTCGCGAAGAATATTATTCAGCCATTTTAGCTGTAAGCAACTAAATCTTGAAAAAAAAAAAAAAAAATTATCCTTGAAAGACTTCCATGTGGGGCTCCATTTCCCTAACTATCATGTCGTAGTAGGAGACTTATTAGGGTGTACTCCTTAAAGTCAAAGTCCATCTGCCTGGTAGGCAATGAACTAACAGTCTGTTTAAAAGTAATCCAGATGTTCAAAAACAAATTTGCACGCAAAACTCAAGTTCTGGATTAAGATCAAAGTCTAGAAGTTACAAACAACCAGAACTCCGTTGATGGTTACAGCCGGTGAACGCCAAGACGAAGAAGACGAAGGAAAAGAAGAAGAAGAAGAAGGAAAAGAAGAAGAAGAAGGAAAAGAAGAAGAAGAAGAAGAAGAAGAAGAAGAAGAAGAAGAAGAAGAAGAAGAAGAAGAAGAAGAAGAAGAAGAAGAAGAAGAAGAAGAAGAAGAAGAAGAAGAAGAAGAAGAAGAAGAAGAAGAAGAAGAAGAAGAAGAAGAAGAAGAAGAAGAAGAAGAAGTAGAAGAAGAAGTAGAAGAAGAAGAAGAAGTAGAAGAAGAAGTAGAAGAAGAAGAAGAAGAAGAAGTAGAAGAAGAAGAAGAAGAAGAAGAAGAAGAAGAAGAAGAAGAAGAAGAAGAAGAAGAAGAAGAAGAAGAAGAAGAAGAAGAAGAAGAAGAAGAAGAAGAAGAAGAAGAAGAAGAAGAAGAAGAAGAAGAAGAAGAAGAAGATGAAGAAGAAGAGAAAGAAGAGAAAGGAAAAGAAGAGAAAAAGACTCAATTACATACGATCAATTCAAATCTATTTATCTTATGGAGCGACAGATCAAAATCACTTCTGATGAATGAACTGCACACAACATATTAGAACCAGTGGAAACAAAGCTCTGCAGCCCAACCGTTGTAATTACTCTATGTTACCAATTCTAAATTTGACTAAAAGCCATGAGAACAGAAAATTTACAAATGCTGTGAGATTCCTGAACCACACAAAGATAATCAAAGAAAAGAAATATGAAAACACTGTGCAGTGGCAAATTAGGTCGAAGAAAACGACACTACTTGATAGCGGAAGGAAGAATTAACAAGAGTGGCTAAGACCACATATATCACCGAATGTCTGTCTGTACAAGCTTTCGGACCGGCAACAGATGATGAATTTATAAATGTAAATACCTAGTGTCCATGTCTTCAAATGTTTTCAGTGTTTGCTTATAGCTGAAATCTGTCTCTGCCAGTTAAAACTCGATACACTTTGTTGTTATCACGCCGAATGCCTTTATTTCCCTCACAATATTTCCCAATAATATGTATTCTATTTATTTGACATAAAAATAAGGAGAAAAAAAAAAAACCACCTTTTTGACGATATGAAACCAGGGATCAGTGAATCGGTAAAAGGCTGGCTAGCCAGTTTTCTAAAGTGATTACCCCCCCCCCCCCCACCCCCCCCCCCCCCCCCCGCCTTTCTTGCGCGCCATCCTATCCTGAAAATTTGACCACAGATGAGCAAATCTGAGTGGCAATCAAACGTTTTACACTCTGGAAACTAAACTTCTACAGAATCTCTGTCAGTCTATGTTTGATCTTGTAAATTCCCCGAAATAGAAGATCAGCTCCGCTGCATTGAATGTTATCCCAAATGCCTCTGAGTCTCTCCGTTGAAACCCTAATTGGCTGCCGAAAGCGTCTAACAAAGCAAAATTTCCGTAGCTCTAATGACATGATTTTCGTTATAATTGCATACTTATATTGAATGACATAGTCCATGAAACGAACCCGCGACCCTTAGAGTTTTGAGACACTGATTAACCACATAGCCACAGAGACACCCTTGTATGTTTCTGATATGTTTCTTGTATGTTCCTGGAACATTTGTGGCATGTTTCTTGTATGTTCCTGGAGTGTTTTTGTCATCTTTCTGGAATGTTTCTGATATGTTTCTGACATTTTCTTGGATGTTTCTGGTATGTTTCTCATATTTTCGTGGAATCTTTCTGAAATGTTTCTTGTATGTCCCTAGAATGTATGTGGTATGCTTCTTGTGTGTTCCTGGAATGTTTCTAGAAGTGTTCTTGCTTGTTCCTGGAATATTTCTGGTATGTTCCTTTCATGCTCCTGGACTGTTTCTTGTATATTTCTTATATGTTCCCGGGATGTTTCTGTCATGATACTGGAATTTTTCTGGTATGTTTCCTTTTACATATTTATATACTCTATAAACATATCAGTCACGATTCTCAGCTGATTAGATTAGCCTCAAATAAATATCTTGTTCATCAAAATAATTTGCACCGTTTGCAGAGTATGTAGATTGTGACCTTGTGTGAACAGTAGCAGGTGTATCCTTGGCGTTGGAATGTTGCTTTTTGATGGACTGCATGATGGCATCGTTTAGCACTAGTAGCACTTCTTCAAGGGTTTAGAGGATATATTTTTATTGATACTTTTAGTGATCCAAATCACGATGTTGTAAGAACGTCTGCAATAAAACACAAAGCTTTGCTATCTAATTTTAAATTTATTTATACTGTCAGTTGCTAATTCTTCTTAGATGATGCTTCCGTACTCTAATTTTTTTCTATTACATTTAATAAATGCTCCGTTCAACAAGGAAGTGGGGGAAAGGGAGGGGCGGGAGGGGGTTGTCGCAGAAGCGTTGGCGGCTAGAAGCACATCTAGACACGGCTACACGTCCGTCTTTCGTTTTTCACTGAACTTCACATATCTGTTTATCAAAAATTTTATAATAATATTATTATTATTTATAATTTTTTTAATATCAGTAGTTACAATTGTCACTTTATTTTTCACCATTCTGTGAACTTGTGCGTTGCAACCTTAATCCATACATACTGTAATTTACTTATTTATTAAAAGCCTATAACTGAAGGTACAGTCAAAGATACAAATGCCGACAATTTAATTTTCAAACAAAAGATTTTTTTGTTTTAATGAAACGTTGAATTTATAATGCAAATACAATTTATGAATAAAAGTTTAAAATTATTCATGATGAATTTGATCATTTACTGATTGTCATTATACATTTTCTAATACAACGGAGTTAATTATTTCTTTAATTGAAATATTATCCAAGCACATTAATTCTATACGCAGCCATAAAAGAAAATAAATTTCCACTAAGTACTAATTGTAATTTGAATAGTTGTCCTACCTGTCTTTGTAAAATTCGTATGCCCTCTACGTAATTCAAACTTTGGAAAAGTCTATATTCAAATTACCTCCTAAACAATCAAACCTCCCCCCCCCTCCCCCCCCCTCTCCCCCATTTTCCCATTTAAAAATCATATTGCCGCCTTCCCCCCCCCCCCCACCCCCTTTCCCTAGGCGTTGGCCCCACTTTGGAAGACACAATTCAACCTGAAAGGACAAAAGCTATTGCACACAATCAAGAAGTGGATCGCAAACTGTTCCCCCCCCCCCCCCCATGCCTCCTGATGGAGAAAGGCAGATGATGGTGATGACATCATGTATTATTCCTTGTTGTTTGAGCTTTCAGATGGTAAGTCTTTTTTTTAAACTTTTGCTAATTCCAAACTAGTTGATTCTCTGTTGGTAGAATTTCTTAATTACTTTTATTAAGTGTGTCTCTGTTCGTTGACGTAACGATTACCATAAAGAGTGCACTGCAGGTTGATTTAGTATGTAAAAAAAAAAAAAGTAACAATGCGTAAATTTTTTGGCCGCCTATTTGTGTGAATATTGCAAAATGGCATATTGCTAAGAAACTCTTATCGTTGCTAGCAGGTTGCCAGATTAATTAGAGAATTAGAACTCAGGGATCAGAGAATGCTAATTCAGATTGGCTCGCGCCTACAGATGTCATATTATTAAAGTAAAGGCCATAGGAACATTATTACAGAGCAAATGCATTGAGAAATAGCAGATCAAATGGTTTGGTCATTCAATAGGAATACAGACAGAACAACCAGCAGGCGCACCCTATTAACATATGGATGCTAGGCACGGCCACTGTTTGGAGCCGTGGCAAAATTTTTTGCTTCTGCCATACGGTAGCCGTTGCATTTTTGCTCCATTTGTAGACTGAAAGGATATAGTTTCGTCGCCCAGCTTCTGAGTTGAGTGCATGGCATGACATTGCGAACTGCGGATTTATTTTGGAATGTTTTTCGACTGTTTTTCTGGTGTGAATTGTAGATTTCGAAAATTATACCTGTTGTCGCAATATTGGTGGTGCTTTTTGTGATTAAAATTGATCGCGTGTGCAAGTGCTGATGTGTTGGTGACTACTGCTACCATCCAAGGTGAACTGCATTTCTAATGTCAGACCGTTTGTGTTGGCACCTCAGATGGCTGTCGTATGCGTTTAATGCGTGTGTATGCTACATATGATGAGACAGCAGTCTGTCAATCTTTCCACAAGGGACTGTGATGAACATTCTGTGTGCTTTTGATGGCACAGGCGCAGAGTAACTTTGGGGTGACCCGTTTGCTATGAAGCTGAAACTAAGATTACCAGATTACGGGAAAGAGTTTCTACATCGACACAGAATGACAAAAGCCTTTGTAGCCTATCAAGCAATGGATCGTTAAACTGTTCCTCCCCACAACGCTTAACGATAGAAGTGGAAATTGATGATGATGTCTGGCTCGTTTCCCAGCCTTTGTTCGTATTTCGTGTTTGATTCAAGCTTAAATATTTTGTTACTTATTCAAGTACATAGTTGAAGAACGTGAGACCCGGGTTAAAATCCTCCACAAGGCTGGGAATTTCTTTTTCTATCGGGGGCAAAATTAAATCCTCACCTGCAATGGCATGGCGACAGCACTTGCCATGCGGTCGTAAATCCTCAGCCTCAAAAACCCCCCTTGCCTACACCCCAAAAGTGGTATATATTAGAGGCAGTAATTGACAGTTTTTTTCGCAGTTGAAGAGCATCTTGCAGACTCTTACAAAAATCTCTTTCCCCGCACATAGGACTAGACCTTTACATTATAGACAAATTAGCACTCGGTGGGTGATATGGCCGGTGCTTTCTTAATATCCTACCCAAAACAAAGAAAATCCAGAGGACACGGGACAGTCAACTAATCCAGGGGGTGGTAGACATGCACCATGTAGTCGTGGGACCTAGGCTGCATGCAGTCGTGGGACCTAAGATGCACTCTTTCGTGGGATGTAGGTAGGTTGGGGTTAGGGCCAGTTCTAGATGTTTTAGGGTTGTTAAAAGCATCAAAAAGGCTGAAAACCCAGTCCTTCCACCCTCTAAAATGTCGGAATGTCCTGTGACATCATCTGGGGGTAGGATATTTTATAGCCAACCATATGGCCAACCTCACATCGGTAGCCTTTACTTCCCAGGACTTCACCTGCTACCTACTGAAGGCTGAGTCAAGACATTTTCCATTTTAGCTAGTTTTTTTTTTTTTGGGGTGGGGGTGGGGGGTGAGGGGGAATGATTTATCCAAGGATATATCGTTTTTGGCTTTCCTGTGGTTATTCAGAGAAGCATTTGCCAGTGGCAGAGATTTGAAAACAATGTTTACTTTAGAACAACCATCAGCACAAACACAACCTATTTCATAATTGATATATAGTGTAAACTGCATAAAACATAAACGCATAAGCAATTTATTGCGAATATCTTTTTTTGGGACTGAGCCTCGAGAGGCAGGGGGAAAGAAGTGTTGGTGTTGTGGGTAGTGGGTTCCCCCCCCCCCCCCTTACTTCACCCTAGGTCTAGTGAATATCTGTTCACGAAAGGAGCGTCCATTGTGGTGTCAGCCTCTTGACCTAGCAAAACCTCTATTACCTCAAGACCATTGTGCGTGGCGAAGAGTCACAGCCTCCCCGAGGTAGTCCTGGTAACTGGGGGTGCGAATCCCCAGGCAAAACACAATGGATCTAGAGGAGCAAACCTCGATAATAAACCCGGTGCACCACACCGTACTGCCCCCTGTGGGAGGGAAGGAGCCAGAGGTGTGCTGAACAGTCTTAGGAATGGAAGCAAGTATGCAAACCCCCCTGAATACCGGAAACTGTCGTGAAGGCACAGGGACTCAGGACGTGACGATCCAGTTGCCCCAACTACTCATGCTTAGGCCATGCTTAGAGCCATGAAGAGCTCAGCAAAACCTGCAGGCAATCTGGTGGCGGGGAATGAGCACACTGTGAGCCCCACCTTAGCTACGTGTGAAAGGGGAAGGCAGAAACACAACCCATATTTCCTTTAGAACTGGTACAGGGCATTTCTAGCTGCTGCCCGGGGAGGTAGGTAATTCACAGACACTCCAGCACCACAATGCCATAGCGAATATTTGCAGGCTAGAAATGTTGTACTGTTCGTTTCTATGTTCCCATATTGTGTGTAACTATATGTATGTTTAATTTTCAAACTTATTCCTAGAATTTGTGTGGGGGGCGGCAGGGAACACACAGAAAAAAAATGGGACTGTCAGAGTGAAAACTTAATGTACCGTTAGCACAGTGACGTCAGCAGCATGGCCCGTCAGATCGAGACGGTCATGGCTGGGTCGACTTGGAAGCTTTGATCATTTCTGAAAGAAAACGTCAGAATCGAATCAACAATCTTTGGATCATCAAACAATCGTCTAGCCGCTACACCACAGACTCTATATTCTGTGTCTGTGAGTACAGAGATAGGTCAGCTGAGCTCCACGTAACCGTCATCATCATCATGTGCCCTACCTATACTTAGGTAGTCTGGTTCGTCATCTCACACAAACAATAGAATCACGGATCAGACAACTGCTATTACCTCCATTTGCCGACAAAGGTGGGAGCCCCAGTGGCATAGCAGCTAGACGCTTCCGTCCGGATCCGAAGTTCGCGGGTTCAGCTTCTGAAGAAGCTAGACATTTTTCAAAACGACATTGGCTGCTAGTTCGTCTCAGCTTCAAATAGGTACTAGATAAATTCCACGGAAGTAAAGTCAGTCACACGACCCATAGAGTACCGATCGGTCTATAAAATATAGGTGTAATCCTGTATGCCCAATGCGCCTAAAGGTGTGCACAAGGATCCTTTGCTTTACATTATTTAGCTGCAGTTTTGTTTTTATAGCTGTTGAGAAACCAACAGTCAATGCAGCTGATTCCCGTGTGGGTTCCGGGGTCCCCATTGTAGGGAAAACAGTGATACTGCCTCCATAACAAGCTCGTCGTAAGAGTCGACTAATTGGGAGTTTCCTTCGAAATCGGAGTGCATATGCCTGACAGAAAAGGAACCAACAGTCTGCATACAAAATAAATCAGATCTGTAAAACGGATGTGCTTGCAACACTCAGATTCTCGAACAAGTCTACAGTCCAGAGGTGGACGAACATCCAGAACTTTCCGCAAGAGTTTACAGCCGGTAAACGCGAAGAAGAAGAATAATGCAGTTGATTCGAATGTTTAGCAAAGCGCTTGAAAGAAATCACGTATGTTGTTTGTGTTATCACAAATGTTTTGCTCAGTTACCAGTCCTGTGTTCACACGAAGACCGTTCACAGAGGCCATAATTTAACAGACTGAAAAATTGAAGGAAAAAAAAAGAGAGTTTATAACTTTAAAGTAGTAATATATTGTTTAACCAAAAAGGCACTTGCTGAGAGGAAAAACATAATACAAATAAAACAAGAACAATTTTCGTGTTTGCTAAATTATATTAATTACTTTTTTATTGATAACTTACATAATTTGTAATGATATCCACATTGACTAAAATTATTGGATGTAAATTTGACTTTAAAAAAAAAAACCACAACAGCCAGAAAGTGCTGAGGTTGATTATGCAACGTCCTGTAAAGAATTCGCAACTAATTTATTCCAGATCTACAAATAAATTAAAATTACAATAAATAAATAGAATGGAAGCTAGAATCATTTTGGATATTCAAAAGTAAGAGACTCTATACTAGGATTATATCCCAAAGATTGGTAAAGTTCTGATGTTTATAAAGAAGCGGCTGATGTTGGGCCACAATGACCGCTCAGATAAGAGCGAACAGACTGTCCGTTGCGGCAGGTAGCTACGATATCTGATGGGTCTTCAAGTGAAGAAAACCACAGAACAAGTTCGTTGGGCGCTGGACAAGGACAGGTCAGTGGCTGGAACGTGTCCAGAGATATGTCTACCTTTGAGCTCAGTGATGTAAGAGCAGGAGGGATTTCTGTCAGCTGTGAGTCCGTAATGGAGAGGGATAGTAACGATACTAGATCTGAGAATGCTTCCGGTTCGATTGTTGAGATGGGATTGAAATCTAAAGTTAAAAATCGTAAGAGATTGAGATTTCTGAAAGTTGTGTTCGTAATGATAGTTAAATTGTTGGAACTCAAGAATAGGCTTTTCAGACTTAAAGGTAATGAGTTAGGTTCAATGTTGAAAATAGAGTTGATCGTCAAGTCTAATGTGTCAAGCCTCGACATTCTAGCGACATCTGCTGGTACAGACGAAAGATTGTTGTCTAAAAGATACAATATTGTCAAAGACGTAGGAAGAGAGCCGGCAGGTATATCTGATATTCTGTTGTTTGATAGGCTAAGGATTCTTAGACTTGTCAACTTTGAGAAGTTTGATGCTTTGGTCAGGCTAATATTTTCCAGATATAAATAAGAAAGCT
Organism: Candidula unifasciata; assembly: GCA_905116865.2. Classification (NCBI taxonomy): domain Eukaryota; kingdom Metazoa; phylum Mollusca; class Gastropoda; order Stylommatophora; family Geomitridae; genus Candidula; species Candidula unifasciata. Next base: position 199,118 of record CAJHNH020000768.1, read on the forward strand.
TTGGGGCGAATGGTAACTCAGTTATATATTGAATTTCAGACACATTTGTAAAACTGTTGTTGCTTAAATATAGGGTGTCTAGACTTGAGAGTGTGGACAACGCTCGTGGCACTTGGGTCAAGCCGGTCGACGAAAGGTCCACAGATGTCAGCACATCTGTCACTGAACTAAAGGCATCGTCTGGTATATATTTGAACGTGTTCCCTTTTAAGTTGATAGAACGGAGCAAATGAAAGTCAGAAATCCAGCTTGGCCATTCAGTTAAACCGACATCACTAAGTACAAGAAACACAAGTGTTGTAGCAATCTGTTTCAATGTAGCGGCATCCCAGTCTTGTTTTGGGATATGTTCAAGCTCCAGGTTGGTCAGTTTGGTTAGTTTCTTTAGCGCTGTTGGAAGATTTTTTAAGTGTGCGCCGTTTATGTATAATCTCTGCAGCGTCGCTGTTGATGCACTAAAGGCGTCTTCAGAAATATTAGATAGTGGAACGCCAAACAGAAAGATTGATGTCAGACCAGAGGGCAGACTGTTGTCGGATATACTGCTTATAGTTCCAACCTGAAGAATGTAATTATTTTTATTTGATTCAAAGCGTGGTTTATGCATAATTAATGTGGTAGTGACAGAAGGGCAGAAAACAAAATATGTTGAAGATATGCCTAGCAGCCTTAGGAGGTAAAATGAGAGATGACCATGAAAATGCGCAAGAGATAATTCATTCATTCTTTCATTGTCCTGCTATACATTTATAGGCAACATGGGGCTCACAGTCTATTCATCCATTTAGTTTTATCCTGTGCGATCAGTTCAGTTATAATTTTTTAATGCTAAATGACTGGTGGCATATCAGCATATGGTTTAAGTGTATATTTCTTGATTCTTGATGGAACTCTGCAACGATCACACACAGTCTACGAAAACTCAACAAATGGCTCTCCATAAAAAGATTAAGCACAAAACGTTCGGGTCTAACAACCCGGCACACCATATATGGAAGCCAAGTACCTTATCGTAAGTCTACACACTGGCAAACAGGGATAAAGCTCATATGCTTTGCATCCTCAAAACAGTTTCAGCAGCTCTCCATAATACAGCTTAGACTCGCTATCAATCAGAACTCTTGAGCTCACCGCTTCAGTGCCTAGGACGCTGGCTTACCTGCACTTTTGGGCTAGCAGTAAGAATGAACATGCTCAAAAAAACTTACTCAGCTTGACCTCCGTTGCTAAACTCATTAACAGGCACTTTCCATTGGCTGACTGGGAACCTCTACAATACTTCAGTTACACAATATGCACACAGCAAGTCAACCACGTCGAGGAATTCAACGATGACTGGCTGAACTCACAAATCTGAGTCCCATCAGCACACAGCCGATAGCCGACATCTACGAGGCTCACTCTTCGTCAGTAGAATCTTCTTCTTCTTCTTTGTTCACAGGCTGTAAGCTCTGGCGGAAAGTCCTGGTTGTTCGTCCATTTGGACACTGGCTTTGTGCCAGGGCCTGAGGTTTGCGTGTTCATCCGTTTTACTGACTTATGTGTGTGCAGTAGGTTGTTCCTTCCAGCTCGGGCAGATGCACTACGACATCCGAGGAAGTCTGCAGTTAGTCGACCTACGACGTGCTTGCTGGTAAGGCAGTGATCTATTCTTGTTTTCCCCCACAATGGGGATCCGGAACCCACGCGGGAAGTATGTAGAATCGGTTGTCTTGTTTCTGTAGTAAACTGCAACATTTAACGGCTCGCACATGCATGGGATGCATAATGCAGCCGTCGGTGGTGACAGCACATACATCCATTCGCCATTCTCTTAATAAGCAGTTTACATGAAAGATTTCCTGGAGCGCAGAGAATAAATATTCCCCATGAAATTCACAGCTCACATTGTCAACCTATTCACTCAACTCAGTAACTTGCCGTCAAACCCGGATTTCGACAATACTTCACTCATTCTCCATCCAGTTTTCCTCTGGAGTTAAAAAAAAACGAGGGGGGGGGATGTGGTGGATGCCCTAATTTCCACTGGGTGACTTCTTTGAACAGTGTCCACCGTGTGAAAGTGAGATGGGTTTGATTTTGATCATGAAATGTTAAGAGAGAGGAAGTAACGGCTGTAATCGTTGCTCACCGTCTGCACTGCCAATGAAAAATGCACTATTTTACTATTTAGTATTACTGACCTCCTGTATCCTCTCTTAAACAGTAACAAAGCAGACAATAGTGACAATTTACAGTGACAGTAATACTGTTTACTATTTTTTTTCAAATACACCAGTTGGTTTACTTTTAGAACAGAGACAAGAACGGCCGCCACACGCTTTCGCCACTCGTACGGAAACTGTAAAGTATGCAGGCATGCTCTCAACGTCAAAGCGACGAGGAGGAAAATATCACTTAAAAAAATTTATAGTTTAATCGTTACTTGCTGAAGCTTACATGTGCAACTCATCAGGCCTGGCCACTTGTAAAACACTTTAGGCGTCCTATATTTGTCATCATTGCTCAATTAGGAAACTTAGAGAAATAGATAACTGATCTGTCTGCCAGAAAACTACGGCTCAACAAATTTACCTGAAACCGGAGATCCCTAATTTGGCTCACGTTGACTCCCGTGTTTAGTGGCGGGATTTTGTCCAGACCGTAGCAGCTCACGCCAAGGGGATCACACCTACATTTCTGCGCAGACACAGACAACAGATGTGAGATGCCTCCCTCAAACACGACATGGTGACTGTACACGTTGGAGCTTTGCTAAATGTCACATTAAAGATAGTACCTCTCTCTCTCTCTTCTCTCACTCTCTCGCTCCTTCTCTCTCTCTCTCTCTCTCGCTCCTTCTCTCTCTCTCTCTCTCTCTCTCTCTCTCTCTCTCTCTCTCTCGCTGTGTAGGTATGTGGGTGTTTGTGCATGTGTGTGTGTGTATGCATGTGGATATATGAAAGTATATTTAGGTATGTCTGTATGTGTGTAAATATGTGAGTTTAGGTTTAAATGTGTGGATATATGTATGCATGTGTGTGGGTGTATGTATTCATGTAAGTGTAAATGTGTTGTTTTGGGCATATGTTGGTGTCTGTACATGTAATGGTATGAGTGTGTATGCATGGGTGCATGTATAGATGTGTATATATGGAATGCGTGTGTGCATGTATATCCATAAATGTATGTGTGTGCGTTTTCTGTTTGTGCATTTATTTCTGTGTATGTGTATGCTTGTATATGTATGTAGATGCAGGTGTGTATGTATCACGTATGTCTGTATATGAGTTCACCTGTATGAAAATGTAGATGTATGTATACGTGTGTGTGAGTGTGTATGATGGCGTACACACGATGTGTGTATGCATTATATATTTCTTTTAAATCCATAACATGCGTTATTGATAACAGGTATTAGTACTCTGAAAAATGAGTACTTAGAAGGGCCGAATGTCAGACGGGCCTGAGTGCCCAATTTGTAACCCTTTGAAAATAAAGTTTGTTCGTTCGTTCGTTCTCTCTCTGCAGGGTGAAAACCCCAGTTCAGAATCTCCTTCTGCCGCCAACAGATCATTATCTTGACAAGAACATATTCTTGTAAATCACATCTATGTTCAGAAACTACAGATTAAAAAAAAGTGTTTGTGTGTGCATTTTTATTTGTATGCTTGTAGGCATAAGACCAGCTAGAATCCGTCGTGGTGTGGCTGCTAGACGCTCGCCTGCGGATTTGAAGGTGGTGTTTTCGGTTCCTGACGGTACTGACCTATTTTTTTTTTTAATGACCTTGGCTCCCACGTCAATCCAGGCTTGAATGGATACCAGGATGAGTCCTGGGAAGTAAAAGTGGTCGGCGTCATGCTGACCACATCAGCCACCTAGTGCCGACTGGTTTGTACGATATAGGTCTAGCAATATATGCCCAATGTGCATCAAGGCTTGGAAAGGGTATTTTATTTATAACACCAGCTACTTACAGTTAAACTTAGCCGGAAGGTTGAAAAGGCTGTCGGGTAATACCATATCTAAGATAAAAGGATCGTCCCGTTTTCGCCGGGATAGTATCGAATTTAGGTAGGCCCAGACCGTCGCATCGATACCTTGCCTTTTCAAACATATACATTTTTAGTACCAAGGCGACAGTGTGGGCCTACCTAACAATATCCCCTAAAATGAAAGAAGTATTTAGTCAGCTTATGCAGTAATCCTGATAAATTAATCCAGTGCACTGTAACTAAAAAGCCTATCGAAACTGGGAAGCAGAACAACGTGCACAAAAACAGGCAAATTGACGTTAACTAACTCACCGGGTCGGTGTAGGGACAGACTTGAGTCATCGCCTGCACAATGCATATGACCACAATAGTCAACACAATGTGAAGGTTTCTCACAGCTTCCATCATTGAGAAGGTGAGGTTGTCTGATCACGCTTGTCAAAATAATATTTAAACAGAAAGGAAAAAGTACATTTCTTCTATATCAGTTTAAAAAACAAATTTATTTGTATTATGTCTGAAGTAGGCTCTGTGGCTAAGTCGATGCGAACGCTTCGTAATGCCGGGCTGCCCGGTTCGATCCCAGCTGCGGGCTATGCGCATTGCGATGGTTTCGACAATGGTATCAGGGAGCCGACTGTCTAGAAGCAATGGCAAACTACTGAACGTAAATTTGCCTAGAGAAATCAAACAACAGCCAGGGGCTGCTGGGGTTGGTTCTGCAACGTCCTGTAAAGGATTCGCAACTAACCTTATTATCTCTGATGTCTGTTTTGTGCCTCTAGACGTCGCCATTTGACACAGTATAGGCTGCCGAGCTAGGAGGTGCTCGGTTGGTTGGTGTGTTGTAATAATGTAACGTCTTAGGTCAGTTGACGTCCAAAATCCAACTTTTTTCTGACCTCCATCTCCCTCGTGGTGTTTCAGTCATCATATCGAAAGCTCTTACAGCTCTTACTGATTCATTCTCACCAGGAGGACGAACCATTTTAGTCTTTGTTCCTTTGTTAATATAACGACGGTTATAGTGTCAGTAGTTTTTATAATCTGTTTATTTCCCACATTGTCTCTTCTTGTTTTTTCGCAGCTCTTCTTAATCATCTAATGTAGGTGATTAGTTTTCTCGACTTCTTTAGTTAATGCCTCAGTAGTAGTAGTAGTAGTAGTAGTAGTAGTAGTAGTAGTAGTAGTAGTAGTAGTAGTAGTAGTAGTAGTAGTAGTAGTAGTAGTAGTAGTAGTAGTAGTAGTAGTAGTAGTAGTATATTTGTACCCCACTAGGACATTCACACAAGCAATAAACACCCCATGACACAAAGTGCCACCATGTGGATGAGGATCACCCAGAAACCGCGTTCAGCCAATAGACCATATTTATGGCCGGGCTATATCGCGGCCCCTAACAAGAACCAGAGAAGGGCTTTAAATAACGAAAAATTCCAAACCACAAGGGGATGACATGATACAATACTGCCTCAGCTATAAATATATACATGTGATGTGTGTGTATTCTTATATACATATGTGTGTGCGTGTGCATACGTACATACATATATGTGTGTGTATATATATATATATATATATATATATATATATATATATATATATATATATATATATATAGTGTGTGTGTGTGTGTGTGTGTGTGTGTGTGTGTTTCCAACAATAACTTATGCACTTTGTAGGTGAAAAAAAGCGGAAGGGCGGGATTTAAAAAAGGAAAAGGGCGGAATGGGTCCCCTATCTCTATATAATATATTAACACAAAGTATAATTTAACTCTCTTTATTTATTTCTAAATTGTAACTGTTTGGTTTGATCGCGTGTCCTGTCATGGACTAATTTGATTTGCTTGTAGATGGAATAAACTGGTCGGATTTGGTTATTTCTCATTTGGTCTGTCTGACAATTTTTTTTTTAAACGAGACTCCTCTTGCACACACACACACACATACACACGCGCACACACACACACACTCACAAATGTTGAGTAAGCACTTCAGTGTCCAGAAAAAAAAAAGGTCACTCAAGAACCGAACCTAGTTCTGGAACTCCATAGCACTCACAACTATCAAAATGTTTTAATACCAGAAACTTTTGCGGTAATTATTCTCACGTTGACTGCTTTTCTACTTGTAATTTTCTAAATCAATCTGATCAGCCACCTATTGGGTCTGTGTTTTTTTTTTTTTTTTCAGTTTTCTCAGACTGGATTTGTTTTATTTGTCGGCGTAAATGCAGGTCTACTAGTGTTTCGGTTCATATCTGATGGAGATTTACACACCACAAACCTCTCTAGGTTCAGGAATCGTGTACCAACGTGTTATTACTTAGAGTATATTTTACCATATTGTAGCGTGTAAGACTTGAGAGCTGTACTGTAGTGAACGTTTTCCCCTGCAAGTCGTACATTGTGAAAACATTGTAGCGTGTAGGGAACGTTGTACTAATCGCGAACGCGCATGCCACTCATCGTAATAATTCATCATCATCATCATCACCTTTAACTTCTGCCTTTAAGCGTTGTGGGGAGGGATAGTTTGCGATCCATCACTTGATGGCCAGCAATGGCTATTGCCATTCCATGTCGTTGTAGAGGCTCCTTAAATATCATCAATCCTTGTTCTCCTAGGGTGGCCTCCTGTTTCACTTCAGATCTTTTCATGTGTAACGCCCGTGTTGGTAGTTGTTCTAACTGCATTGTTACTAGATATGTAAACAACTCGATGTTGTTTCTTATCACATTTGCTACATGGTGTTTCTACACTCTGCCTGATAATATCATTTCTTACTTTATCTCGGATGGTTAATGTGGCTGCTTTTCTCAGGCATCTCATTTCACAGGTAGTAATTTTACATAGGTTAGCCGTTGATAATGTCCAGGTCTGGGAACTGAATGCTGTATCACAACTGACCGTTTCGTGTGTCACGTGTCTTTGCTCTGAACTACACAGAACTCAATTAGGCATTATCCTCCCACTGGATGGGATTTTTTGTAAAAACTTCATCAGTATAATTAAATCTGAACTGTTTACCTCTAAAGTTTAAGTGAAGATGAGCAGTTCTCATTGCTACGACCAGTGTTTCAATTAATGTTGTTCTTGCTAATATAGATTGACAGTGATTTGTATTTTATTAACTACTGAAAGTAAATTTGCCTAGAAAAAAAAAGCAACAACAGCCAATGAATGCTGGAATTGATTTCGCAACTACCTGTAACGAATATGCAACTAACTTTTTTACTGTAGTAAATCTAATGAACATACGTGACTTACAGCTTGTGATTCATAGATGTTTTAAGGTTGAATTAACAATCAATATCACATCACCAAGACTTTCCCATAAGTATCCCGTCCCCAGCTTCAACAGTAAACACAGTTCTGATTTCGTTGGCATTAGTTGGATTGTATTTCTGCCTTGTCTTACCCTTGAGTGTTGAGCCTCAGTCACATTATCTGATCACCCCTCGCAGCACCATTTTGATGGGAAAGCGAGGACTTGCTTTCAAAGATGATGCTTGAATAATATGTTATCCTTCTAATAGATACTATAATGAACACGAGCACTAATCTTTGTATTTTGTAGCAAATGACCCTCTATATCGATGCTACTGAATCATGAGAAACTATTAATAGTTGCTTATTGTTAACACAGTTCTACTGACCTTAGTCTGCTGTTCTTCTTTCAGCGGAGAGTAGTGCAAAATGACTGTCTTTTATACGCTTAAAATTTATATTAGTCACGACCCAAACTGATAAGATTTCACCAAAAAACATTTTTGTCACACTAATTTGTAACGTTTGAAAAATCGACGTCTCCCGTTTAATTTTTAATTTTAATTTTTTTTATTTTCACATTCAAACTCTTTGTAATTTAATTTTTAAAAAAAGCCCCGTTTAATTCTCTTCGTTGTAAATAACTCGTTTTGACGTCTTCAATTGTATTCAGTGTTTGATGAAAGCTGAAATTTGTCACTGCGCATTTGACTCTCGATACAATCTGTCGCTATCACGCCGAATGCCTTTAGTTTATATACAACTAGCTGTACCCGGCCACACGTTGCTGTGGCCTAGAATGGTGAAATTGAGAGGAAAGAAAATAGTTCTCATCAAACAGTGTCTGTCATTCCCCCCCCCCCCCCCCCCCATCCCGGACCCAGTCATATCTCCCTCTCCGAAGGATTGAAAAATCATCCATTGCGAAATTATTAAAATAGAAATAGTTAAGAAATGAGAACTATAAAATAATATTTTAAGCTCTCTCAGCTAACTGTGTCTGGCATACCCGTCCCCCCCCCCCCACCCCCACCAATCATATCTCCCTCTCCGTAGGATTGTAAAATCATCACCTGGCGAAATTATTAAAATAGAAAGAGTTAAGAAATGAGAACATAAAAAAAAATATTTTAAGCTCTCTCAGCTAACTGTGTCTAGCATAACCCCTCCCCCCCCCCCCCCCCCCCCCCCACTTTTCTCTTTTCCACAAATCATATCTCCCTCTCCGAAAAATTGAAAAATCATTACCTGGCAAAATTATTAAAATAAAAATAGTTAAGAAAGAAAACTTTAAAATATTATTTTAGGCTCTCTCAGCTAACTGTGTACGGCATAACCCCCTCCTTCAAACAAAAATTGAAAAATCACCCATGGCGAAATTATTAAAATAGAAATAGTTAAGAAACGAGAACTTTAAAATAATAATTTAAGCTCTCTTATCTAACTGTGCCTGGCATAGCCCCCCCCCCTTTTTCCCCCTTATTTCCCAATCATATCATCCTCACCGAAGGATGGGAAAGTCACCATGTGGCGAAATATTGTAACTAAATTGAGCTTGGCATCCGTGTCCACCCAGACTTAAATAGGTAGCATAAACTTGTACTGAGATGTAAATGTGGCCTGTGTAACAGCTACCACATTACCCATCCATTACGAGTACTACTGCAACCACTACAACCACCACCATCACAACATCAACAACAACAAAAACTGTCATTACAGTCTGTGTTGGTCGGTGTAGAAAAGATTAGTTAGCGCTGCATGCTGTCGCCACGGACTATTTAGTTTAATGTTGGCCCCGACATAGAAAAAAAAAATCTTCATGACGTAACCAGTGATGGAACCCACAGTAAAAATTACACTATACTCACGAATAGCAGAGACAACTACCCCGCATCCGTCATCTCTTCCTCTCCGAAGGAACGATTTTTAACTGACCTTGGCATCCGTGTCCACCCAAACTAAACTGGACTGTAAGGTCTTAGTTAACAGTTTCTGTCATCGCCGAATCGTTTTTGATCAAGAAGCGTCGCGGGGAGGCTAACTGGGACTTAACTGAATTCGGATGTCTTTGGCGAAAGGCACAGTTACCGCAGCCTAGCTGTAAACCACAACACAGCGTGGCAACCACCCTTATAAAGGAAAAAGAACAGTTATCACCCAGCGGGGAATCGATTACCGGTCACCCGCGTGAAGGATAAAATACTGACAACTATACTACCGAAGACTGAAGAGTTTAGGTCAGATATCACTGCCTTGCTGTAAACCACAACACAACTTGCTAGCGGCCCACTTGAGAGCGAACGAAGATTGCCCGTGACATGAATATTGAGCATTACGTCGCCGCTGTCGCAGGCTAGCTGTAAACCCCACAACCGAAGGGACGATCTTTAACTAACCTTGGCATCCGTGTTTTGTCCCAAACCAAACTAGACCGTAAGCCTTCTTAGTTAACAGTTTCTGTCATCAACGAATAGTTTTTGATCGAGTGAAGCGTCGGGGCGAGGCTTATTTGGACTGTACTGAAATCGGACAACTTTGGGCGCAAGGCGCAGGTGTCGCAACTTAGCTGTAAACCACAACACAACGTGCCAATCGGCCCTTAAGGTAAAAAAGAAAAATTAGCACCCAGCGGGGAATCGAACACCTGTCATCCGCGTGAAGGGTGATATACTTACAACTCTACTTCCGAAGACTGAAGAATTTAGGTCATAGATCGCAACGTGCCAACCGCCCTGCCAAGGGCGAACAAATATTACCCGTGACATTGAGCATCACGTCGCCGCAATCGGAGGCTAGCTGTAAACCCCAAAATCGAACGAGAAAAATGCTTAGATATTGCAGCCTAGCTATAAACCACAACAAAACGTGGCAGCCACCCAATTCGGGTCCCCCCCCCCCCCCCCCCCCCCCCCAAAAAAAAAAAATTATATCGCCCGGCTGGGAATTTAACCCTTATCCCCCGAGCAAAATAAGAAATGCTTACAACTAACTACGCTACTAAATACTCAAGCATTTAGTAGAAATGAAAGTTTATAGTAATAATGTGAAGTTCGGTGTTACACAGTCAAAAGGGACCAATTGATTAAAAATAAATCCGGGCTGGCAACAAAACAAAAAATGTTTTGACCGTTGCTGGAGCTACGTCATTCGTGGTTTCTGCGATTTTATGACAAAAAATCACGCTTTGAGTCAAAGGCAACGTTGTGTGCAAATTTGAAAGCAATCGGTTCGGTAGTTATCGAGTTTAGGGTTAACAACATCGGAAAATTAACATTTTTATTAATATAGATAGGTTAGTTGCGATTCTTTTACAGGACGTTGCAGAACCAACCCCAACAGCCCCTGAATTTCTGAATTACTTGTATTAAGTGTGTCTCTGTTCGGTGACATAACGATTGCTTTTAAAATTGCACTGGAAGTTCCTTTAGTGTGTAAACATTTATTTAAAAAAAATAAAAAAAATCACAATGCTTACATTTGTATCTGCCTAATTGTGCGAATGTGACAAAATGACATATTGCTCAGAAACTCTAATTATCGCTAGCAGGTTGCCAGATTAATTAACAAAGCTGAGACATTAGAAATCACAGAACGCCTAATTCAGTCTTGCTCGCGCCTACAGATGTCATATTGGTAAAGAAAAGTCTGTAGGAACACACGGCCGTGTAGGAACAACACCAGGGAGCAAATTTATTGAGAAACAGCAGATCAAATGGTTTGGTCATTTAGTAGGAACACAGCCAGAGCAACCATCAACGCAGGCGCCTCACATAAAATTATCTGAAGTGAAAACAAGAGGCCGCCCTAGAGAATACGGATTGATGACATTAAAGAGATTCTACATCGACACGGAATGACAAAAGCAATTGCTGCCCATTAAGCAATGGATCGTTAAACTGTTCCTCCCCACAACGCTTAACGACAGAAGTAGAAATTGATGATGATGTCTGGCTGGTTTCCCAGAGTTTGTTTGTATTTCGTGTTTGATTAAAACTTAAATCTTTCATTACTCATTCTGGTACGTAGTTGAAGAACGTGAGACCCGGGTTCAAATCCTCCATAAGGCTGGGGATTTTTTCCTGTCAGGGGCAAAATAAATTTTCACCTGCACAGTCGTGGCGACAGCACTAGCCATGCGACCGTAAATCCCCAGGCTCAAAGCAACCATTGCACACAGCCCACAAGTTGTTTATTAGAGGCAGTAATTGGCAGTTTTATCGCAGTTAAAGAAATGATCAGAAAGCCGGGAAACCCAGTCTCTAAAATGTTGGCCTGTCATGTGACGTCATATGGGTGTAGGATATTACAAAAGAACCATATGGCCAACATCACATAGGTTGCCTTTACTTCCCAGGATTTTACCAGTTATTCCTGAAGGCTGGACCAAGACCTTCTCCATTTTGACAGTTTTCTTTTCTTGGATGATTTATCCAGCAAAGATGTATCGTTTTAGACTTTCCTATATCATCATCATCAGGTGCCTTGCCGACTGGCGTGGGCGATCATGCCTCTCCATAATCTGCGATCACCTGCAGCATGTATCAATTCGTTTGCCGACACACCTCCATGCCATGCAACAAGACTGTCAAGCATCTTCTCTCGTTGTCTTCCTCTATCCCTTTTTCCACAGATCTTTCCAGTGGTCACAACCTGTTCTAATTTCCCTCTTCTCATAACATGGCCGAAAAATCATGACTGATGACTTTCCTATAGTTCCAACTTAATTCCGGACACATAATTGACACAGACACTGCTTCTCGTGTGGTTTACCACACTCCGAACAGGAGACTTTTGAGAATCGCTGAAGCATTAACAATAAAAATCAACAACTCCCTCCTTTGTAAGCAGACGGAATTTATCGTCAATTTGAAGTTACCCTTGTAAGTCACGTGACTACGGTGAGCTTCCGGCGGCCATGAAACAGTGAGAATGTATAGAAGAAACTTTTTGCATTTCAGTTGAATTTATTCAGTTTTGTGCTTTACTTTATGTTGATGTAACTTTGTCGTAACGCACCTGATGAGATACAGCGAAATATGCCTGGCAATAAATTGTGCAATGTATTGTTTATATCCGCAATATTTAAATTTCCTATAGTTATTAAGAAAAAGAAAAAAAAAAACATTTGCCAGAGATGGCAGCGCTATGGAAGCAATGCTACTATAGAACAACTCTCACCACAGACACCACCTCTTTGAAATATAAGTGTAAATTTGTTGTGATGTTTGCAGGCTAGAAATGTTGTACTTTACCTTCCTATGTTGCCATATTGTGTAAAAATTCATATACAGACGTTTAATTCTCAAGAAATTATAAAGAAATTAAAACATTGAAATGCGAATTCAGGTCTTCTTTACATGTAATAAGTGATACAAACGGTAACACATTAACGGAAACCAAAGACATATTAGAAAGATGGAAAGAATACTGAAGAGAAATGTATGAGGATGTGACAGGTAATTCAAAAAAGACTTGTGAAAGTTATGAAAAAGAACCAGAGCCTTTACTGGGTGAGGTACGATCAGCAATACACAGCCTGAAGAAAGGAAAGTCACCAGGTTGCGACGAAATACCAGCAGAACTAATTCAAGCAGGAGGAGAGGCCAGCGTCCCAAATCTACCATGCACTGTGCTTGTAGATCTGGAACAGTGGCATTTGGCCTAAAGCGTGGAAAAGAACAGTATATATCCCTCTCTCAAAGAAAGGAAATCTAAAACTATGCTCCAACTACCCTACCATCGCATTAATAAGTCATGCTAGCAAAATCCTCCTACGAATTATCATGAAAAGGATTGAAAGGAAATTACAATATGAACTAGATGAAGCACAAGCGGGTTTCGGGCAGGGTAGAGGAACTGGGGATCACATCTTTAATATGAGAATAATTTTTGAAAAATGCAGAGAATACAATGTAGATCATGCTTGTTTTATTGATTATAGCATTTGATTGTGTCCAACACCACAAACTGTGGACTATAATGAAAAGTATGAGGTTTCCAGCGCATTTAGTGCATTTAATTGAGAATCTTTGTCATGAACAACAAGCAGCCATCAGAGCAGCTGGTGGAACATCGGATTGGTTCGAGGTGCAAAAGGGGGTGAGGCAGGGATGCATTCTCTCACCATACCTATTCAATATATATGCAGAAAATATAATGAGAAATGTCAAAAATGACCAGACTTGTGACAGCTATGATCCGCTCAAAATTGGTGGCAACCCTATTCCGGAGCTCCGCTACGCAGATGACACACTCCTCCTTTTGAACAGCGTAAAGGGAATAGAAAATTTAATATTGTCTTCCAAAAGCACAGTAAAGATCAAAATCTGTTCTTGAATTTAAAGAAAACGAAAATAATGTCCACAGATAAAACTAGCTGTCACCCACAAACAACAATAAATTATAAAGAAATTGAAAATGTCACAAACTTTGAATATCTAGGCTTATAATAAACAACAATGGAGACTGTTCGACAGAAATTGAAAGGAGGATGGCCATAGCGCAAAGATTGAACAGCCTTAAAAGTCTATGGTTAAGTACCAGCAAGGAGATACAAATTAGAATTTTGAGAGCATGCATCTTCCCTTTGGCTACATACGGATGTGAGTCGTGGACTATTTCTCAGTCCTTAGGAAAGAGAATTTGAGCTTTTGAGCTGAAATGCTATAGAAAGATTCTCAGAATATCTTGGACAAAGAAGATGAGAAACATTGACATCTTAAAAGATCTGAACATCAAGGAAGAGTGGCTAATAAACATCATCCTTTCTCGAAAGCTGAAATATTTTGATCATATCAAGCGCCACGATGGATTGGAAAAATTTAAAGCAGAAGGCATGGTAACAGGAAGGAGGGGCAGGGGCCGACCGACACGAAGATGGGCACAGGATATAAGTGACTCCTTGAGTGTGAAAGTTCATGAGGCGGGAGAACTGGCAAGAGACCGAGTTTCTTTCAGGCGGACTGTGATGAGAGCGACGTTCTGCAAAGGACCTGCTACATGATGATGATGATATTTGTTTGAATGTTACAAAATGACATAAAGCTGAGAAACTCTAATCGTTGCTAGCAGGTTGCCAGATTATTTAAATAAACTGATAACTCAGAGATCACAGAATATTATTTCAGGCTCTCTCGGGCCTTCATATGTCATATTAGTAAAGTAAAGGCAGTAGGAACAACATTACAGAGCAAATGCATTGAGAAACAGCAGATCAAATGGTTTGGTCATTCAATAGGAATAAAGACAGAACAACCAGCAGGCGCTACCTATTAACATACGGATGCTATGCACGGCCACTGTTTGGAGCCGTGGCAAATTGTTTTGCTTCTGCCAGACGGTAGCCGTTTCATTTTTGCTCCATTTGTAGACTGAAAGGATATAGTTTCGTCGCCCAGCTTCTGAGCTGAATGCATGGCATGACATTGCGAACTGCGGATTTAATTTGGAACGTTTTTCGACTGTTTTTCTGGTGTGAATTGTAGATTTAGAAAATGATACCTGTTGTGGCAATATTGGTGGTGCTTTGTGTGATTAAAATTGATCGCGTGTGCAAGTGCTGATGTGTTGGTGACTACTGCTACCATCCATGATGAACTGCATTTCTAATGTCAGACTGTTTGTGTTGGCACCTCAGATGGCTGCCGTATGCGTTTAATGTGTGTGTATGCTACATATGTTGAGACAGCAGTCTGTCAATCTTTCCACAAGGTTCTGTGATGAACATTCTGTGTGTTTTTCGTGGTCACAGCAGTAGAGTAACTTTGGGGTGACCCGTTTGCTATGAAGCTGAAACTAAGATTACCAGATTACCGGAAAGAGATTCTACATCGACACGTAATGACAAAAGCCTTTGTTGCCTATTAAGCAATAGATCGTCAAACTGTTCCTCCCCACAACGCTTAACGATAGAAGTGGAAATTGATGATGATGTCTGGCTCGTTTCCCAGCCTTTGTTCGTATTTCGTGTTTGATTCAAGCTTAAATATTTTATTACTTATTCAAGTACATAGTTGAAGAACGTGAGACCCGGGTTAAAATCCTCCACAAGGCTGGGAATTTTTTTCTGTCGGGGGCAAAATAAATTCCTCACCTGCACAGTCGTGGCGACACAGCACTGGCCATGCGGCCGTAAATCCTCAGCCTCAAAGACCCCCTTGCCTACACCCCAAAAGTGGTATATAATAGAGGCAGTAATTGGCAGTTTTTTTTTTTGCAGTTGAAGAACATCTTGTAGACTCTTAAAAAATATCTTTTCCCGCTTTCAGGTAAAATGGGCACATAGGACTAGACCTATACATTATAGACAAATTGGAACTCCGTGGGGGATATGGACGGTGCTTTCTTAATATCCTACCCAAAACATGGAAAATCCAGAGGACACAGGACAGTCAACTAATCCAGGGGGTGGTAGACATGCGCCATGTAGTCGTGGGACCTAGGCTGCATGCAGTCGTGGGACCTAGGCTGCACTCTTTCGTGGGATATAGGTAGGTTGGGGTTAGGGCCAGTTCTAGATGTTTTAGGGTGGTTAAAAACATCAGAAAGCCGGAAATTCTTACCACCCTCTAAAATGTTGGAATGTCCTGTGACATCATCTAGGGGTAGGATATTTTATAGCCAACCATATGGCCAACATCTCATTGGTAGCCTTTACTTCCCAGGACTTTACCTACTACCTACTGAAAGCTGGGTCAAGACCTTTCCCATCTTAGCTAGTTTAATTTTTTTTTTTTTTTTTTTTGGGTATGATTTATCCAGCAAGGATATATCGTTTTTGACTTTCCTATGGTAATTCAGAAAATATTTGCTAGGGATGGCAGTGATTTGAAAACAATGTTTACTTTAGAACAACCCTCACCACAGACACCATATATTTCATCATTAAAAGATAAGTGTAAACTGCATAAAACAACACGCATAAGCAATTTGTTGTAAATATTTGCTGGCTAGAAATGTTCTACTCCACGTTTCTATGTTGATATATTGTGTGTATGTATGTTTAATTTTCAAACCTATTCCAAGAATTTGTGTGGGGGACGGAAGGAAACACAGAAAAATGGGACTGCCAGAGTGAAAACTTAACGTACTGTAAGCCCAGTGACGTCAGCAGCGTGGCCCGTCAGATCGAGACGGTCATGGCTAGGTCGACTTTGAAGCTATGATCATTTCTGAAAAAAAACCGTCAGAATCGAACCAACGATCTTTAGATCAGCAAACAATCTTCAGCCGTTACACCACAGCGGCTCACTTCTAGACTCTATTTTCTGTGTCTGTGAGTACAGAGACAGGGCAGCTGAGCTCTACGTAACAGTCATCATCATCATGTGCCCTACCTATAGCTTAGGTAGTCTGGTTCGTCATCCCACACGATCACTAGAATCACAGATGTGACAACCGCTCTTACCTCCATGTGCCTGCAAGGTGAGAGCCGCCTTGGTGTAGCAGCTAGACGCTTCCCTCCTGATCCGAAGTTCCTGGGTTCAGGTTCTGAAGAGGCTAGACATTTAAAAAAAATGACATTGGCTGCTAAGTCGTCGCATCCTCAAATGGGTACGAGGTAAATTCCTCGGAAGTAAAGTCGATCACATCACCCACAAAGTGCCGATTGGTCCATAAAATATAGGTCTAAACCTGTATGCTCCATCTGCCTGGAAAAGGGTTTTTGGCTTTACACTACTTAGCTGGAAGTTTTCCTTTGTTTTGGTTTTGTTTCATAGCTATTGAGAAACAAACAGTCAATACAGCTAATCCCCGTGTGGGTTCCGGGGTCCCCATTGTAGGAAAAACAACGATACTGCCTCAATAACAAGCATGTCGTAAGAGTAGACGAACTGGGAGTTCTCTTCGAAATCGGACAGCATATACCTGACAGGAACGGAACTAACAGTCTGCATACAAATAAATCAGATCTGTAAAACGGATGTGCATGCAACACTCAGGTTCTGGAACAAGTCTACAGTCAAGAAGTGGACGAACAACTAGACCTTTCCGCCAGAGTAAACAGCCGGTAAACACGAAGAAGAAGAATTATGCAGCTGATTCGAGAGTTTAGCAAAGCGCGTGCATAAAATCACGTATGTTCTTTGTGTTATCACAAATGTTTTCCTTAGTTACCAGTCTTGTATTCACAAGAAGACCGTTCATAGCGGCTATAATTTAACAGACTGAAATAATTAAATAAGACTATATTATATAACTATAAAGTATTAACATATTGTTGAACCAGACAGGCACTCGGTGGGAGCGACACATAATACAATTAGAAGAAGAACAATTTTCGTGTTTGCTAAATTATATTATTTACTTTTTTATTGTTAACTTTCATAATGTGTAATGGTATTCACATTGACTCAAAACTACTAGACGTAAATTGGCCCACAACAGCCAGAAAGTCGCGGGGTTGATTCTGCAACGTCTTGTAGAGGATTCGCAACTAATTAAATCCACATCGACTAATAAATTAAAATTACACTAAGTAAATAGACTGGAAGTTGGAATCATTTCAGATATTCAAAAGTAAGGGACTCTATACTAGGATTATGTCCAGAGGATTAGTAAAGTTCTGATGTTTATAAAGGAGCGGCTGATGTTGGGCCGCACTGACCGCTCAGATACGAGCGAACAGACTGTCCATTGCGACAAGAAGCTACGATATATGATGGGTCTTCAAGTGAAGAAAACCACAGAACAAGATCGTTGGGCGCTGGACAAGGACAGGTCAGTGGCTGGAACGTGTCCAGCGATATGTCTATCTTTGAGCTCAATGATGTAAGAGCTAGAGGAATTTCTGTCAGTTTTGAGTCCGTAATGGAGAGGGATAGTAACGATACCAGATCTGAGAACGCTTCCGGTTCGATTGTTGAGATGGGATTGAAATCTAAAGTTAGATATCGTAAGAGATTGAGATTTCTGAATGTTGTGTTTGTAATGATAGTTAAATTGTTGAAACTCAAGAACAGGGTTTTCAGACTTAAAGGTAATAAGCTAGATTCAATGTTGGAAATAGAGTTGATCGACAAGTCTAATGTGTTGAGCCTCGACATACTAGCGACATCTGCTGGTACAGACGAAAGACTGTTGTGTGAAAGATGCAATATTGTTAAAGACGTAGGAAGAGAGCCGGCAGGTATATCTGATATTCTGTTTTCTGATAGGCTGATGATTCTTAGACTTGTCAAGTTTGAGAAGTTTGCTGCTTTGGTCAGCCCAGTATTTTCCAAATATAAATAAGAAAGCTTTGGGGCGAATGGTAACTCAGTTATATATTGAATTTGAGATACATCTGTAAAATTGTTGTTGCTTAAAAATATGGTGTCTAGACTTAAGAGTGTGGACAACGCTCGTGGCACTTGGGTCAAGCCGGTCGACGAAAGGTCCAAAGACGTCAGCACATCTGTCACTGAACTAAAGGCATTGTCTGGTATATATTTGAGAGTGTTCCCTCTTAAGTTGATAGAACGGAGCAAATGAAAGTCAGAAATCCAGCTTGGCCATTCAGTTAAACCGACATCAGTAAGTACAAGAGACTCAAGTGTTGCAGCAATCTGTTTCAAAGTAGCGGCATCCCAGTCTTGTATCAGAGTATCTTCAAGTTGTAGGTCGATAAGTTTGGTCAGTTTCTTTATCGCTTTTGGGAGAATGTTGAAGTGTGCGCCGCTTATGTATAGTCTCTGCAGTGTCGCTGTCGATGCATTCAAGGCGTCTTCAGAAATATTAGTTAGTGGAACGCGATACAGATCGATTGATGACAGACCAGAGGGCAGACTGTTGTCGGATATACTGGTTATAGTTCCAACCTGAAAAACATTAAATTTATTTGATTCAAAGCATGGTTTCTGCATGATAGATGTGGCAGTGGCAAAAGGGCAGAAAACAAAATATGTTGAAGATGTGCCCAGCAACCTTAGGAGGTGAATTGAAAGAATACCATAAAAATGCGTAAGGGAGCATTTATTCTTTCATTGTTTTGCTATACAATTATAGGTAACATAGGGTCTATTAATCCATTTAGTTTTATCCTGTGCGATCAGTTCAATATCATTGTTGTAGACAAAATGATGAATGACATATGAGCATAGGGTCCAAGTGTCTATTTCTTGATTCTCGATCGAACTCTGCAACAGTCGCACACTGTCCAGGGAAACTCAACAAATGGTTCTCCATAAAAAGGATGAATCACAAAACGTTCGGGTCAAACAACCCGGCACACCATAGATGAATGCGAAGTACCTTAACGTAAGTCTACACACTGGCAAACAGGGATAAAGCTCTTATGCTTCGCATCCTCAAAACAGTTTCAGCAGCTCTCCATAATACAGCTTAGACTGGCTGTCAATCAGAACTCTAGAGCTCAACTCTTCAGTGCCTGGGTCGCTGGCTCACCTGCACTTCTGGGCTAGCAGTGAGAATGAACATGCTCCAAGAAACTTACTCAGCTTGACCTCCGTTGCTAAACTCATTAACAGGCACTTTCCATTGGCTGACTGGGAACCTCTACAATACTTTAGTTTCTCAATATGCACACAGCAAGTCAACCACGTCGAGGAATTCAACGATGACCAGCTGAACTCACAAATCTGAATTCTATCAGTACACAGCCGATAGCCGACATCTACGAGGATCACTCTTCGTCAGTAGAATCTTCTTCTTCTTCTTTGTTCACCGGCTGTAAGCTCTGGCGGAAAGTCCTGGTTGTTCGTCCATTTGGACTTTGGCTTTGTGCCAGGGCCTACAATTTGCGTGTACATTCGTTTTACTGATTTATTTGTGTGCAGTTGGTTGTTCCTTGCAGCCGGGCAGATGCACTACGACTTTGAAGGAAGTCTCCAGTTAGTTGACTCCTGCGACGTGCTTGCTGATAAGGCAGTGATCTATTCTTGTTTTCCCCCACAATAGGGCTTCGGAACCCACACGGGGAGTATGTAGAATCGGTTGTCTTGTTTTTGTAGTAAACTCCAACAAACGTCGTCACCCAAGACATGCTCATCACAACTGAGCACACAGCTCTCTCCTCTCGACTCTCTCCTCAACTGTTCTGCTGCCCAATAGCTCCCATTATATACACTTGTCAGTTCTCCGTGCTACTTGAGACTACCACACATTTTTACGTGTTCTTACAACTTTCCCCTCATACCTTCGTGCCCCAGTCTTGCTCGGCACAAACTTTGCATGAATATTTACCCATGCTGGTTGACACTTCAGTAATCCACTGGTCAACTCCTGTTCCAAGTCAACACAGTGTCACAATATTGACTCAGGATGCATTGACACCTCGGGGATCCCCCGATCAACAAGCCATTACTA
The DNA here is from genome assembly GCA_905116865.2 of Candidula unifasciata. NCBI lineage: Eukaryota > Metazoa > Mollusca > Gastropoda > Stylommatophora > Geomitridae > Candidula > Candidula unifasciata. The sequence goes on from CAJHNH020000768.1 coordinate 219,675, forward strand.
GAACAAACATAAACAATGTTGATACCCCCGAATCGGCAAGCAACAATCAAGGATGAGATCCAGACCAGCACCCCTTGGCCTCTCTCATCAAAGTTCGTTTTAAAGTTTTTTTTCTAGACATCCTGGCCTCCGCATCCATCTGTTTCCTATTTTAATGCCTGTTTGGCGATTCTCTACTGCTTCCCTGGGGAATGTGAAAAGTCAGACATACAGCAGTCAGCAGTAACTGCAACATTTAACAGCTCGCCCATGCAAGGATTGCATAATGCTGCAGTCAGAGGTGACAGCACACACAGCCATTCGCCATTCTCTTAATAAGCAGTTCACAGCACAGATTTCATGGAGCGCAGACAATAAGCATTCTCCATGAAATTCACAGCTCACAGTGTTGCGCTATTCCCTCAACTCAGTAACTTGCCGTCAAGCTCGGATTTCGACAATACTTCACTCATTCTCCATCCAGTTTCCTGCTAAAATTATAAAAAAAAAGGGGGGGGGGCGAGGGATGGTTGATACCCTAATTTCCACTGGATAAATATTTAGAGCAGTGTCCACCGTATGAAAGTGAGGTTGGTTTGAGCATGAAATGTTAAGTAACAGCTGCAATCGTCGCTCACGGTCTCCACTGCCAATGAAAAATGCACTATTTTACTATTTAGTATTACTGAACTCCTGTCTACGCCATCTTTAACAGTGACAAAGCAGACAATAGTGACAGTTTACAGTGACAGTATAACTGTTTACTATTTTGTTTCAAATTTTACAGTCAGTATACTTCTCTAACAGCGACAAGAACGGTCGTCACATGCTTTCGCCACTCGTACAAAAACTGTAAAGTATGCACGCATGCACTCAACATTAAAGCGACGAGAAGGAAAATATCACTTCAAACAGTCTCCATTTAATCGTTACTTGCTGAAGCTTACATGTGCAAGCTCATCAGGCCTCGCCTCTTGTAACAAACTTTAAGCGCCTTATATTTCTCATCACTGCTCCATGAGGACACTTAGAGGAGTAAATAACTAATCTGTCTGCCAGTAATCTAAGGCTCAACAAATTTACCTGAAACCGGAGATCCCTAATTTGGCTCACGTTGACTCCCGTGTTTAGTGGCGGGATTTTGTCCAGACCGTAGCATGTCAATCCAAGAGGATCACACGTACATCCCTGCGCAGACACAGACAACAAATGTGAGATGGCTGGATCAAACATGACAAGGTGATTGAAGACGCTGGAGCTTTGCTGAATGTCACATTAACGATAGCACCTCTCTCTCTTCCCTTACTCTCTCTCTCTCTCTCTCTCTCTCTCTCTCTCTCTCTCTCTCTCTCCCGCTCTTTATCTCTTTCTCTCTCTATGCATGGAAAAAAACCCAGTTTAAAATCTCCTTGTGCCGCCAACAGACCATAATTTTGACAAGGAAATATTCTTGTAAATCACATCTGTGTTCAGAAACAGCTACTTTACATACTAAAAAAAAAAATAGTGTACGTGTGGGCATTTTTACTTGTATGCTTGTAGGCATAAGACCAACTAGAAGACGTCGTGGTGTAGTGGCAAGACACTCGCCTGCGGATTTGAAGGTCGTGTTTTCGGGTCCTGATGGTACTGACGTATATTTTTTGAGGATGGGGATGACCTTGTCTCCCACGTCGACCCAGCCTTGAACAGGTACCAGGATGAGACTTGGAAGTAAAAGCGGTCGGCATCGTGCTGACCACATCAGTCACCTAGTGCCGATTGGTTTGTGCGATATAGATCTAGCTCTATATACATCAAGCCTTGCGAAGGGTCTTCTTTTTATAAGACCAGCTTCTTACAGTTATAATACGACTGGGAGGTTGCAAAGGCTGTCGGGTAATGCCATATCTACGATGAAAAGATCGGCCGTTTTTGCTCGAACAGTATCGAATTTAGGTCGGCCCAGACCGTCGCATCGATATCATTTTTTTTTTTTTTTAAACAATAGGCATTTTTAGTACCAAGGCGACGGTGTGGGCCTACCTAACAATATCCCCTAAAATGAAAGAAGTATTTAGTCAGCTTATGCAGTAACTCTGATAAATTAGTCCAGTGCACAGTGACTAAAAAGCTTAACGAAATGGGGAAGCAGAACAACGTGCACACAAAAAAAGGGGGAAAATCGACGTTTTGTCCAAGCCTTTCTCGACACGAACTAACAAAACAATTATAACAAAGGGGAGAGTACTGGAAAAGGGGGGACAATGTGTGCTAGTCCACTCAGCTAAGTGCATGTGCGACATTGTAGAATGATATCTTGACCACACGTACATTTCTGTTTGCTAAATTCTTGCAATTGTGATCATCCTGCTTAGCATGGTCTCCACTCTCACAGCAAGTCGCGCAGAAAATATGTGCGACAAGCGACCGCACGAGATACTTGGGGCTGGTAAGGTAAATAAGGAAAACCTAAGGTTGACTCGTGGTCAATTGTGCACTAGAGTTCGGAGAAGACAGTCCTGATGTTGTCGATGTAGTTTGAATGAAGGGAATTCAAAAGTAAGTAAATGATTATTGTGGCATAGTTGTGGAAGTGAACAGCGATGACTGTGGTTAAATAATTGTTGCGGAATAGGAGAAATAAACTGGCAGTATGTATTGTGGAATTCGAGCGACGTTTCGGTGTTGTCAATGGTGGAAAGTTGTGTGTGTTCCCTAGTGAGCCTATAATACTACAAACAGAATCGTCGCAGGAATCTTGCAAGGATATTCTTCCTGAAAAGGTGTGGCCTTCATAATACAAATACAGGTCGGACTGCGGAGCATTGGAGGAGGAGACTGGGGAGGAAGATGAGGGGCAGCAGGAGGAGCAGGAGCAGGAGAAAAAGAAGTATACTTAAAATGTATGATTTATATTGTAACCTGTACAAGTAGAACATTATCGTTCACATCTGCCAACATTTGCTCTATTCTGATAAAGTGTATACCACAGGACAAAAGTTATCTAACTCACGGGGACGCTGTAGGGACAGACTTGAGTCATCGCCTGCACGATACACATGACCACAATAGACACCACAATGGGAAGGTTTCTCACAGCTTCCATCATTGAGAAGGTGAGGTGGTCTGATTACGCTGGTAAAAAAAAAAAAAATCACATATATAGAAACAAAAGTGCATTTGTCTATATCAGTTTTTTTATTTTTTTTATTTGTAATATGTCTGATATCTGTTTGGTGCCTCTAAACGTCGCCGTTTAACAAACATAGGTAGCCGAGCTAGGAGGTGCTCGGTTACTTGGTGTGTTGCAATGTTGTGACGTCTTAGGTCAGTTGACGTCCTAAATCCAACTCTTTTCTGACCTCCCTCTGCCTCGTGGTGTTTTATTTATCATATCGAAAGCTCTTACAGCTCGTACTTTTTCATTCTCACCGGGATGACGAACCATTTTAGCCTTTGTTTCTCAGTTACTATAATGACGGTTATAGTTTCAGTAGTTTTAATAATCTGATTATTTTTCACATTCTTTCTTCTAGGTTTTTTTTTTTTTTCTCAGCCTTTCATAATCATCTAATGTAATCTAGAAGATTATTTTTCTCCACTTGTTTTGGGAATGCCTCTTGCCTTATATATATATATATATATATATATACGTGTGCATACTTATATACATATGTGTGTGCGTTTGCATACTTCTATACATTTGTGTTTGTATGTATATATGTATGTATATATATGTGTGTGTGTTTCCAACAATTTACTTATGCCTTTTGGTGGTGGATAGAAGGGGGAGAATGGGATAAAAATGTGGGAGAAGGTGTCCGCTGTCTCTGTCTAGCATATAAACACATTGTATAACTCAAGTTCCGTTGTTTATTCCTAATTTTAACTGTTTGGTTTGATCACGTGTCTGTTAATGGGTCCTGGCATGGGCTAGTTTGATTTGCTTATAGTTCGATTGAACTGGTTTTGCATAATATGTTATCCTTCTAATAAATACTATAATGAACACGAGCACTAGTCTTTGTATTTTGTAGCAAATGGCACACTATGTCGATACTACTGAATCATGATAAACTATCACCAGTTGCTTATTCTTAACACAGTTCTACTGACCTTAGTCTGCTGTTCTTCTTTCAGTGGGGAGTATTGCAAAATGACTGTCTTTTTATACGCTTTTAATTTGTTTTAGTCACGATTGCCAAACTGATAAGATTTCACCAAAAACATTTTCGTCACATTAATTTGCAACGTTTCAAAAATTGACGTGTCCTGTTTTGTGTGTGTTTTTTTTTACATTTAAACTTTTTGTAATTTAATAAGTAAACACGTTTAATACGCCAACCTTAGCGTTTAATCAATCAATTGACATTTTTTTGTTGGTACCTGAGTCATTCATAATTGTTTAGGCGTACGGGCTTTTCCTTAATCTAAAATAGGCGACATGGTATAACTATGCGTTTTTTTAGAAGTATATTTAAAGAATTGATTAATACAGTGACACCCGAATGTACTGTGATTAAATTCTTCCCTTTTTGCCTATCTGCTGTATAGCTATGTTTCACAACCATTTGTCTTCGTTGTAAACAACTCGTTTTGACGTCTTCAATTGTATTCAGTGTTTGATGATAGCTGAAATTTGCCATTGCGTTTGCGACACTCGATTCGTTAGGTCGCTGTCACGCCGAATGCCGTTATTTCCCATACAATTTTTCTGAATAATACCTACTCGGCTTTTTTGACCTAGAAACTCAGGATCAATTAAAAAACAAAAACAAAAATCCCTCAATGAGGATTTGAAACCTGAGATCAGTGAGTCATTAAAAATGCTTTCTATCCAAATTGTTGATGGGATGCTTCCGGTTCCGACACTGATAGGGAATGGATGATGGTTGAGAACTTGGCTCATGTTGACTGTTGTCGTTGCCGTTTCTCCTCCACTTTCGATGTCGCAAGATTGTGGAGGTCCGGTTTGCAGCCGGAGCTACTGAGTTTAGTGCTCCTGGTGGTACTATGAGCTGTTGTTATCGGTTATCGACTGAGTTTCAGATTCGTACATATTGGCAATGATGGGTGATGTATTTGTCTTCGTTGTGTTCTTAGGACCAGGCTGTGCTATAGTTGCTATTTATTTCTTGGCCGTTACTGCAACTTGGCCGAGGACATGTGGAGATTGGTCAGAAATAGTTTCAATTAGCTATTATCAGCTGTTTGTCGAATGAAGTTAATTTTCAGCTATGACGCCTGGTCTCGCAGTGTGTTTAAGAAGGCATGCACCTCATGGTTTACCATATCAAATCGTGTGTCTTTTTGCTGACTGAGGACACCTTGTATGGCTACGGCATTCACTTGAAGTATCCAGCGTATCTGACTCAGTTTGTGACTGAAATCACTGGCATAGGCGGTTGAGCAATTATGGGACAAGCTTGTCTGCTGTGATGCCGGAACCGTAACGACTAAATGACACTAACTGTTGGGGATTCAACCAACCCGTCCCCCCACGCACTCTCCCCATATCCCCACACCCCCTACCCCCACCATCCCCAGCCCTTAACACCCAATCCTTACAATCAGACGACGTTGATAAGACAATCATTCTTTGTACACTGAGCCTTTTTACAAACTGAGTGTCAATCAAATTTGTATACTCTGGAAATTAAACTTTAGCTGACTCGGTGTCTGTCCGTGTGTGGGTGTTGGAAATTCCCGGCACACATACTTTAATTCAAGAGGATCAACTTCATTGCATCAGTGTTTAACCCAAATAGCTCCGACTCTCTTCAAAGATATCAGAATTGTCTACCGATAGCGTCACACAAAACACTAACTCCGTAGCTCTAACGAAACTCCGTAAAGAATTTGGTAAAAATTGCATACGAAACTGACTGCCACAGTGCATGATACGAACCTGCGACACTGAGAATCTGAGACAACCGATTACCTAGGTACCAGAAGAGACACCTTGGCATCTTTCTGGTTTGTTCCTAGAATGTTTCGGTCATGTTTCGGGTATGTTACTGGAATATTTCTGTTATGTTTCTTGTATGATTTTGGGAATGTTCATGTTTGTTATGTGTTTTTCAGATTCCTCTAATATTTCTTTCATGTTTGTGGAATGCGCCTGGAATGTCACTGTGATGTTAATGAGATGTTCTGATGGTTTTTTTTTTTTTTTTTTTCTGCATGTTTCTGGTATGTTCCTGGAATGTTGCTCGTATGCTCGTGGATGTTTCTGGTATGTTCCTGGAATGTTTCTCGTATGCTCGTGGATGTCTCTGGTATGTTCCTTGAATGTTTCTCGTATGCTCGTGGATGTCTCTGGTATGTTCCTGGAATGTTTCTCGTATGCTCTTGCAAATCTCTGGTATGTTCCTGGAATATTTCTCGTATGCTCTTGCAAATCTCTGGTATGTTCCTGGAATATTTCTCAAATGCTCGTGGATGTCTCTGGTATGTTCCTGGAATGTTTCTCGTATGCTCTTGCAAATCTCTGGTATGTTCCTGGAATGTTTCTCGAATGCTCGTTAATGTCTCTGGTATGTTCCTGGAATGTTTCTCGTATGCTCGTGGATGTCTCTGGTATGTTCCTGGAATGTTTCTCGTATGCCCGTGCATGTCTCTGGTATGTTCCTAGAATGTTTCTCGTATGCTCGTGGATGTCTCTGGTGTGCTGCTTTGCTCTTGGGCCATCTATAGCTCGCTCCCCTGCTTATATGCTATAACGTTATTTGCATATATCAATATCCTTTCAATACCTTGCTCGTATACACATTTAGGAGCACTTGGGAATTTGCAGAATGCTGGAGTAGTCCAGAGGCGATTGTAAACGGTTCTGAGATCCAAGTACACAAACGAAAGGCAACCATACGTAAATGCAGGACAATTGTTTTCCAGTTCAGCAGACAGGGACTGACTCCGTTCTTCGTGAGCGCAAAAATCAAATTTTCATACCTGACTCTGTCAAAAGCAAAAGTAGCTGCATTTGAACAGGTATCTTTCCTTGGCCGGTAACTACCCAAACATTTTAACAGAAGCTCTTCCCTTTCCAAGACCATTTGTTGTTAAACAGCAATAATCTTCTACAGCACCTTGCCAAAAGTACTGTTTCTACAACTCAATGATATTAATTTAATTATTTCCTAAAACTATCTCCACATCATTGAAACAATGTCACTTTCATTTATATTTTTTAGAAGTTTATCGTTGGGTTCGCATGTCCGTTAAATATTTTGTCTGCTCTGTCTGTATTCTGTTATGGTTACTTAATGTTCATGCTGAGTCCGCTCACACAACACATTATTTTATGGAAAGAACCAACGATTGTGCAAATACACAGTAGTAACAGTCGCACGATTACGTCAGTACCATGGGAGAAAATACATACTGCTGGATAAAAAGACACATTAATATTATCCTTTTGGTAATTCTGTATTTTTATTTTTATTTTATTTTGAGCTATCATATATATTCAGTTTACTTTTTTTAACTAATAAATTAAAGTGGCATGGACACTGGAATTCATTTTGCCTACTGAAGATAAACATATTATCTACTTGATTTACAGTAGCTATATGTTAAGGAGTGGCCGATGTCTGCAAACATTGACCTCGTAAATATGCGTCAATAGACTGGTTGTTGCTGCAGGTTGCTTCAATGTCCCCAGCGTTTGTCCGTGAGGTGTACCACTGAACCAGCTTTTTGAGCGTTGGACATGGACAAGACAAAGGCTGGGCCGTGCTCCAGTATATGTCTGTCCATGGGTTCAACAGTGTAAAAGCTAGAGGCACTTCTGTCAGATGTGAGTCTAAAAGGCGGAGGGATTGAATTGATACTAGATCTGAGAATGCCCCTGGTGCGATTACTGAAATAGGATTTGAACTCAAAATTAGAGTGCTTAACACACCAAGATTTCTAAAAGTTGTGTTTGTAATGATAGTTAGATTGTTGCGATCCAAGAAGATGTACTTCAGACTTGAAGGAAATGAGTTTGATTCGATGTTCGTAATGAAGTTGTTAGTTAACTCTAACGTTATAAGCCCATACATGCTAGCGACATCTTTTGGTACATTCGAGAGACTGTTGTCTGAAAAATAAAACATCGTCAGAGATGTGGGAAGTGAGCCGGCAGGTATATCTGATATTTTATTGTTAGATAAGCTAAGGGTTCTTAGGATTGTCAGATTAGAGAAGTTTGCTGCACGGTTAAGTCCTGCTGAGTTTAAATATAGATAAGAAAGCTTTGAAGCAAATGGTGCCCCAGTTATCGTGTCGATTTGAGACGCATCTGTCAAGTTGTTGTAGCTTAAGTATAGCGTTTCCAGACGGGAGAGTGAGGACAGCGCTTTTGGTACTTGAGTCAAGCCGGTCACAGAAAGGTCTAGATAAGTCAACTTGTCTTCGACAAAATTAAAAGCATCGTCAGGGATAGATCTCAGGGTGTTCCTGCTTAACTTGATACTGTATAGCAGATGACAGTCTGAAATCCAGCTTGGCCATGCAAACAAACCTACGTTGATAAGTTCAAGAGACCGAAGTGAAGCAGCCAGCTGTCCCAGTGTAGCAGAATCCCAAACTTGTACTAGAGTATCTTGAAGCAGTAGACCTGTCAACTTAGTCAGTTTCTGTAGCGCTTTTGGGATGTCCGTGAACTGAGCTTCAAAAACCGATACACGAAGTAGTGTCGCTGCAGATGCATCAAAGGCGTCTTCAGAAATGTTAGTTAGTGGATGACGAAATAGATAGATTGTTGATAAGCCGGGAGGTAGACTATCGTTGGATATACGTGTTATGTTTCCATACTGAAAAGAAAAAAGAAAAACAAAGTTGATTTAAAACGCATAATTATTTCAGTCCCAAGCAAAAGCTAAGCTATATGATCAATTAAACCTTTGGTTCGAACGAGTGCAACAGAGATATTATGCGTGAGAAGTAGTTAAATTAATTTTTTAGATCAAAGAGTTAATATAAGGACTGTTCTGTAAAAGGAGAGAGCAAGAGCATTATTTCATCTTTGGAATCACCAGGAAACGTAAGGTGCGTTTGTTTAGTAAAAAAAAAAAATTATTATTGTCTCATATGCGTTGTAGGCATCAGGAAACAATAAAACAATATTATATGAATCGAAACACCATAAGGAGATGGACATAAAGAAAACCACAAAATCGGGGGGGGGGGGGGCAGTGAAAAGCGCGGAGGCACAGGTGGATCATCCCTGTCTGTGGAGAATAGTGCTGCCAGCAGTGACGATTGAATCTACCTGAAAATCAACACATTGGAAGGCCAGGTAGAATATACAATAAGATTCTTACTGACATTGGAATTCTGCGTTTGCTGCTAAAGATGGGAACGGAACGCTTATGGGAATATCCGGAGTAATGTTATGTCGATTTTTAATTAAACATTAGAAATTAAAGTATGAGTACGAATTTGTTTCTAAAGTCTTTGGTTGAGCACCAGCAAGGAGATCAACATTAGAATTTTGAGAGCATGCATCTTCCCTGTGTCTGCATACGGATGTGAGTCGTGGACTATCTCTCAGTCCTTAAGAAAGAGAATTGAGGCTTTTGAGATGAAATGCTATAGAATGATTTTCGAAATATCTTAGACAAAGAAGAGGAGCAATACTGACATCTTGAAAGATCTGAACATCAAGGAAGATTGGCTAATAAACAGCATCCTGTCTCGGAAGCTGAAATATTTTGGTCATATCAAGCGCCACTACTGATTGAAAAAAAATATAGCAGAAGGCATGGTACTGGGAAGGAGGGGCAGGGACCGATCGAAAAGAAGATGGGCACAGGATATAACTGACTCATTGGGTATGAAAGCACATGAGGCGAGAGAACTGGTGAGAGACCGAGTTTCTTTCAGGCATACTGTGATGAGAGCGACGTTCTGCAAAGGACCTGCTACATGATGATGAGGGGTCAACCACCAAATATTTGGTTTAATACAGAACTGATCTTATTTATAAATAACCATTACTAAACTAACTTACCATAAATGAGAGATCCCTAATTTGGCTCACATTAGGTCCAGTATTTAGTGGCGGGATTTTATCCAGATAGTAGCATGTCAGACTGGCAGAATAACACGTACACCTCTGTTGATACATGGACAAAAAATATGATATGACTAAATCAAAATAAAACAAAGTTGGTACGCTTGTCTAGTATTAGCAATACCATACATTTAACAGATTATGATTAAGGAAAGTAAAGAAGATGATGACAACTAGAACATCTGAACTAAAGATGTCTTTGGTGTCACGCAATTAAACAGATCCAGATTGTGTATATAATGTGTGATCCTTCTCTTCTTGTTACTGGTTAATTTCACAAGAGGTAAACTCTGGCTGAAAGCTCTAGTTGTTCGTCCACTTATGGACGGTGGTCTAATTCCAGAAGTGAAGTTTTGTTTGTACATTATTTCACTTTGCCGGCATATATGTGGGCAGATTGTTTGTTCCTCGTATCCAAAGCAGATAAATACCCAGTTAAACAAGTTGCCACCATTCCGATGAGAATGTTCCAGTTGCAGTCAGATTCGTCTTCCACTAGTAGGTTATATTAGGGTCCCCGACGGCACCCGAAGTAGGGCTATGTCAGCATTGTTGTGAGGACTTATCGTTGGGCTAAATGAAAGCTAAGAAGGGTGAGAAGTAGGAGAAAGAAAGAAGTAGAACAAAAAGAAAAAGAAGAAGAAGAAGAAGAAGAAGAAGAAGAAGAAGAAGAAGAAGAAGAAGAAGAAGAAGAAGAAGAAGAAGAAGAAGAAGAAGAAGAAGAAGAAGAAGAAGAAGAAGAAGAAAAGAAGAAGAAGAAGAAGAAGAAGAAGAAGAAGAAGAAGAAGAAGAAGAAGAAGAAGAAGAAGAAGAAGAAGAAGAAGAAGAAGAAGAAGAAGAAGAAGAAGAAGAAGAAGAAGAAGAAGAAGAAGAAGAAGAAAAAGAAGAAGAAGAAAAAGAAGAAGAAGAAGAAGAAGAAGAAGAAGAAGAAGAAGAAGAAGAAGAAGAAGAAGAAGAAGAAGAAGAAGAAGAAGAAGAAGAAGAAGAAGAAGAAGAAGAAGAAAAAGTGGAAGAAGAAGAGGACTGAGCAGCAGTAGAGGCAGCTACATGAGAGGAAACGTATGGCCGAAAGGCGTAGATATCACAGCCTTGTCCTATACCACAAACGTACATGCCAACCGTGTTTATTTTTATTTCTTAGGTGTGCATGTTAAAGATGACAAGTAAACGATCCTCTTGTCAAACTTTAGAAGAATTGACCTTATAGGCCTAGTAATATATTTTAAGACCAATCAGCACTTGGTGGATGTTGTGGTCGTATGCTGCCTTTACTCCCCAGGACTTTACCTGTTACCGATTTGAAGCTGGGTCGAATTGGGAGAAAAGGATAATTTTAAAAAAAGTGCCGCTACGTTTGGAACTGAACCCACGACTTTCAAATCACAGGCGAACGTCTAGCCGCTACACTACTGTGGCTCCTAAGATAGAGGTGAACAATCAAAATGTAAAGGTCACTTTTCCACACCTTTATGCGTATTGGTAATATAGGGCAAGACATAAATTGTATAGACAAATCGGCACTTGGTGAGTTATGTGGTTAGCATCACGCCGGCCGCCTTTACTTTCCTAGGCTGCAATTGAAATACACTCAAAGCTGGGTCGACCTGGGAGTCAAGGTCTTTTTTTTTTTTCAGGACTCGAACCCACGACCTTTCTATCCCAAGGCAGGCGTCTAGCCGCTAACGTCACGGCGACTCTGAATCTAAAATGTATGATATAAAATTGATTAAACCTATGCAATGATTAGAACATAATCATTCATTACAGCAAGGATTTGCTCTATTGATTTTGAATAAAATATTTACCACAGTAAAAAACATATCAACTCACCGGGTCACTGTAGGGACAAACCTGAGCCATCGCCTGCATGAGACACATGACCCCAATAAACAACACAGTGAGATGGTTTCTCTTAGATTCCATCATCTTGTAGCGACACGATTGTAAGAGTGTTGTGAAAAGAAAAATTCAGTAAATAGGTAAATATGACGTTTTCTGCCTGTCATGATCGGGGTTGGTGGGGGGGGGGGGGGGGGGGGGGGACTGCTGTCAAAGCACTAAACATGTGATTGCCATGATGTGCACACGGGCTACAGAGGTCACGTGAACTAGCTGAAGTTAGGAAACGTGAGCTCGGGTTGTGAACCGGCTAGGGACAGTTGTCGACAGAAACGTCCTACCGGGCGGTCTGGACAGCTGTAGTGTGGCCATGCCGCTCAAATAATGGTTTCAGTTATTGAGTTAGATCAGAATAAGATAATATGTTGAATTATTTAGAACGACCTAGAAATGATATAATAATAAAAGTAAAAGTAAACAACTCAACATGTTGTGTCTGCATCAGACGTCCTCGTGTGGATTTTGACCACATTTTGATACAGTTTGTGTTGTCTCATGGCCGTGATTGCAGTGTTAACGTGCTTTAAGTGTATCAGCGATGAACTATATGACAGCACTTATAACTCTTGGCACTTATCAAGTTCAGGGAGTCGGAGACGAATATGAGAAATGCAAGTGAGCACGTCGGTCAGTGCAAGTGGAATGGTCTTTATAAACATGTGCTTTGTCTTCGCCACCCGCTTGGACACCTTGACCCAATCCTGTCCTTACACAGATTTATCAGGCCCGTACACATGTCTTATTAGGTTTTCAGTTTGACTGTCCAATACCTTCATCTTTTTAGTCTGTGATCCTTATTTCTACCCAGGGCTTCATGCAGGAGGGTCTTCCTTTCTGCAGCTAGTCTGAGATATGATTTTGCTTGCAGCAATTTGAGCCTATCTGTGAAATTTGTCTGTGCAAATATATATCTCTTACATACTAACGGGGTATCTCTTGTATATCCCAGGATAACACGCATGGCTTCATTCTGTATGCGTTCAAGTTTCATCAGTTGACTCTTTGATGTGGTAAGCATTCCGCATCCATAATCTCTCACCGACAGGATCACATGTTGGAACATTGTGAACAGCCTTCTTTGTTCCATGTCCATTGCTGCCATAATCTTAAGAGCATTTAGTCGTTGTTGGCATTTCACCATGTAGCATGATCCCTGAAAGACAGGATTCTGTCAAAAACGATGGCTAGGTATCTCAGTTTGCTATCTCTTTCGATGTTTATGTCCTTCATTGTGAGGCTTGGAACATTAGCTCTTACAATTATATAGTCCAGAGAGCACCATAAAACAGATACATTTTCTAAGCTAATGACAGCGTCGAAATTACAACCAGTAAGTTACTTTGTCTTTAGTTGCCTGTAGCTTTTGGGCTATCTGGTGCTCCAATGCCTGTATGCAAGAACCTCATCTGCGAATATCAGTGTCCTTCCAAGATCTGGTGCTTCAAGCTCTGCAATCTTGATTGTATACACAGTGAAAAACACTGGTGAAATTCCAGAATTACATGGTTCTGAAGTCCGTGTACCCAATCAAAGGGCAAATAAATGTGAATTCAGGACCGCTGCTATCCAATTCACCAGCCAGGCACAAACTCCCTTCTCAGTGAGTGTAGGCATCAAAATATCACATCTGACTCTATTGTAGGCATCCTTAAGATTAGGTGCTGCTACTACTTTAGCTGTGTATCCGATCCTGGGGTTCTGAAGCTTTTCTAATGCTCTGATTGATGTCAAAAGCCATATCCCTCATGTCTTCATCACTCATGCTCTTCATGTAGGCATACCTGACTCCGTCTGGCCCCGGTGGAGTGTGTTGTTGTTGTTGTTGATGATGATGATGTTGCAATATATATTTTATATCAACCATCTTTAAAGTATCCTGAAAATAATAAATCATTTACAGTACAGTGAAACCTCGCTTAACAAGTATAATTCGTTCCAGAATCATACTCGTTAAGCTAAACACTCGTTATGCGAAACAATGTTTCTCATATAAATTAAAGAACATTATGATAATACGTTCTATGGCCCAAAAAAAAAAAAATACTCATAAAATGCTATGTGTAACGTTTCTTCAAACAAAATTATATACATAGTATTAAGGAGAGTGAATCATCTTCATCTTTTCTTTAAACGCGGAACTAACCCACCTTGAATGCGAAAACCATTTGCAGGAAAAAAAGTCGAAATAATTATGTTACATAGCTAGTTATTATTTTTTTTTTTTTACTAGAAAGATGTCTAGAGATATATTTGTTTTTGCCGACGCTTCAAAATTTGGCGAAAATGCGACACAGCATTATCATTAAATAAATTTGCAACGTGCATAGCCACTTCCTTATTTGGGAGATGCTTCTCAGTGTAAGATGTAACAGTTTGCCATGCTTTCAGCATTTTTCTTATTTCGCCAGAAGATTGTTGCTTTTCTGTTACCTCCTCATCTGACAAACTTTCCTCTAAAATTTCTTGCTGTGAAATACAATGCAACTCCATAAGCTCTTGGATGGTCAGCTCTTGGCTGTGCTCTTCCACAAGCTCTTCGATATCACTGTTATCCGCCTACAATCACATGATAGTGGCCAAAGACACACTCGTTGACTACAGGTTCCACAGGTACTGTCTCGAACCCCTTTAAGTCACGAATCGACAAAGCTCTCCGACCAAAGCTTCTTCTAAGCAGAAGTAAGGGTTCTCTTTGTAACCTCCTTCCCCGCCTTGTCGATCATCTTGAGGCGAGCAACGACGTGGAAGTGATTTTTCCAAAACTCTTTGAGAGTGAGGTTGTTCCCTTCAGTCACCTGAAAACAATGCTCGAAGAGTTCTTTAGTTTAGAGCTTCTTAAAGTTAGAAATAACTTGCTAGTCCCTAGGCTGGAGTAACGGAGTGGTGGTGTTGGGAGGCAGAAACTGGATCTTTGTGAACTTAAATTCTTTAGAGAGGTCATCTTGTAGGCCTGGAGGATTCATGTACATATATCACAATATACCACAAGTTTGAGAAAATGTGTGATCACAATCGACACTACGATGCTACTGGAACGAGTGCTAATTACAGACTGATGTAAAATGCTCACAATTCGAGACTTTCCGTCTCCTCGCCACTCGTTATGCGAAACGTCGCTCGTTAAGCAAGTCATTTTTTTTTTTACAATTTGTTTTGCTCGTTATGCGAATTACTCGTTATGCCAGGTGCTCGTTAAGCGAGGTTCTACTGTATTTGAAAGATGATCTCTAACTGATTTTCTAAGTTCCCTATCATTATGATCAATGTGGGCAATAAATCTCTTTAACAATGTTTCCTTTTTCTCTTTGTCTGTTGTCACTGGCATACCATTATTAGTGTATATAAGCCATGTTGTGATAGGCCGATCCTTCCTACGCATGTATCTGTAAAAGTTTCCGAGTTTTCTCCGCTCCAATTTCTCTCAAAATATGTTTCCATTTAACCTTTTAACATCTGCTGCACACCTATTAAAATCTTCTTTTTTTTTAATTTTTTAACTCTTTCTAGATTATGTACATCGTCTCTGAACCCGTGATGTGTCTTTCGTAATCTCTGTTATTGTTTAAATGCTCCTAGCTTTACTCACCATAACATGCCTGTTCTACGTCTTGTACAAAAGCAAAGCTGGTGGTTCTGCTGCATACCTTCAGTCGAATGTGTCCAAAAAGGGTACTGGCCCTCTTATACTTAAAAGTCATGCGCGTTCTCACAGCCCTGATCTGGCTAGCTTTAGAAATCAAGACTTTGCATGGCATATGATAACCCATGATCGCCTAGGACACCTTATTTTGTGTCCAGCACTGCTGACAGAAGAACAAACGCCAAATCAAAAGCCAGGTCACTTTGCCATTCTAGTTGGTCTACCAAAGATGACACCAGAGAAGCTACACAGCAGCACCATATGTCTATGGTCGAGGCCACCAGAAGAGAAATAACCAGTACCTTTTATCTCTCTCGTCACTTGAAGCGGTAAAAGAGGAAGTGAAGAAGAAATGGAGGAAATAATAACTGTGTCAGGGCGAAGCAACTAACCATTCGTTCACTGGTGAGTGCAGGGACAGAACACCTTTGTGACTCTTTTCTGTCGCAGACATTTGCCAGACTTTCAGTGCCAGATAGCGTTGACTTCAACAGTGGCCACACTTCAGTGTTTGTATCATTAATCAAAATTTTATTTAGTCTCATACAGCTGAAAAATACAGTTTTGTGATAGTTAAGTTGATTTAAGAATCGAAATCACAGCAATCGGGGCATTCCCATAAGCGCTCCGTTCCGTCTTCAGCAGTCAGAGTAGAGCTTCAGTGCCAATGGTAACAGCAACATTCTGATTATACGTCCGTCTTGCCTTACTCTGAGCGTCGAATGTCTGCCAGATTGCCTCGTCACTCTCACCAGACTGTGGTGATCGCATTGCTCCTCTGAATGGCACACGTTTTGGACATAAACCCCTAACCACATCTGCCTTATCGCGTAATAATTTTTATCAGCATTAGTATCAAAGTTGTGCAGGGCCATCCAGTCTCTCCGCCTGGAAATTTCCCAACACACTGGGATGCCTAGGAGAAAGATCCAGACAATACCCCTCACCAGTGACCTCTAAAGCAAAGAGAGATGTTATAATTACACCTGGAAAATAAGACAACAAAAGACAGAAAAGCTAGGGAAAAGAAAAAAAAAGTGTGTACAACATATAGTTTAGCCAAAACATATATCGTAAATTGCTTAACACTTAAAGAATTAACTTACGCTGCGCTACTTCTTGCTTAGTTTCTTTCCTGTCAAAATGTTGTTAATGTAACAACTGACTTCATCCAGTTCCTACACTGTCTGCTTTAGACTGGGGTTTCTCTACAATGAAGAAGTTAAATCATTCGCTTGCTGGTACTCAAAGAGTTGATAGACGATGCTTCAGTAATCAACTTTTTTTTCTGATACATTCCTTTTAGAACGTGGACATAGTCCTAATACTGTTACTTTCTCTACCAAGATGGCACCTGATAGTAATGAGTTAAAAGGTGTGTGTTGTTCACAAAATGGCACACACTGTGTTGTGCTTCTGTTCCTTGTTCAGTGAAGAAAATAATAATATGGCCTTCCTTTTATGCACACTCTAGAAACATATCAGTCACGATTCTTAACTGATTACATTAACACACACACACACACACACACACATATATATATATATATATATATATATATATATACACACACACACACACACACACACACACACAAAGTTCATTAAAATAATTTGCAACGTTTTCAAACTATGTAGATTTTTACCTTGTGTGAACTATAACAGCTGCATTCTTGGCTTTTTAATAATGCTTTTTGATGGACTAAATGATGTTATCGATTAGCACTTTGTGATAGTATTTGTGACATGCATTTGGGCACACCGGAAAGTAAACCTTCCTTTATACTGTATCAGAGCCTGATCAAAACATACGTTGGCTTAGATATTTTTAAATTTTGTTCTCATAATCTGCTCGCGAGAATTTGCTGCGTTTGGCATCTTGCAAAGTGCGACAATAAGTCTTGTACTATGACTTGCCAGGAGTCGGTCTGCTTTGATCATTCCCAAATGTTTGAACTATTAGCATATAAAGTAAACCCACATACAGTGTATCAATCGACTCTCGTAGACAAAAGTAGAAAGATAGAAGGACATACTTGACATATACAAATCGAAAACCGTAGTTACGGTGCCAGGAATCAAACCTACTTATGTCTATGATTACCGATCAACACATTTTCAGTTTGTTTATTATTTATACTATTCGCTGCGGGCTAAAGGGTTAAACCTCCGGTTTTATTTACATGAATTGTCTGTATCAAAGTTGGTATCTTTCAGATCGTGTTTGCATCTGTCCTTGTAGCTTATCACTGGCTTTCCTGCAGGTCTTATCTCTGTTTCCACTTCACCATTCAAGAGTTCTTTTGGAATGGGACCATACTCCACGTGGAAGACCTAACCAGTTTTACACATTAACGCTAACAAGGTCAGTCATTGTTGTCACGATTTGTTAGATTGGTTTCGAAGAAAGTAGTCCTATTGAAACCATGTTTATTTTTCGCTACAGTGTATTTCTAAGACACACAAAAACTTCTCTCATCATTATCATCATGTTCCTTTCTGTTAAATGGATGAAGTGGTGGTTCTCGACGGTTCTCCGTCTCACCTGATCACTACTATCAATGACCAAGGCAGAACTTCTCACACACCCTGCTGACTTGGATAAACAATCTGGATGTTAATCCCGTTACTTTCTCTTTGCTGCTTTCACAATATTCTTTCAATTTCTTAATACGTTCTGAAGGTCAGTCTTTCGAATAGTTAGTTAGTTACTCGACGGATTATCCTCAGGGCACATCAATCCCTTCAGTCCACGAGTGCTTTGATCCCCTCCTTAGTACATCCCCCAACGTGTAGCGACTGGTGACACTGGTTCTGTGTTGGTTTCTTCTTTTTCATTGGCTTCCTGCATAGTATTTCCAAATGACCACACCCCTTGTGCAATGTTCTTCTTGCACAGTTTACTCATGGTTGCAGAATCACTGTCATCATTTCCTTTTTTGCAAAAGTCTTACTCCTCGTAGAACATTTAGTTTATCACCGCGGTCCATGGTACGTCTGCTTTGGACCGTCGCTTTACCTTCAAGCCTGTCAGCTGGCGCATTTTCTTGCACGTCTGCTTGCGCTGGTATAAATATGAAACTGATATGCATCAGTCCTGACCGACTCAGAGAGTCTAACTACTGGGGTTTTTTTTTGGGGGGGGGGCGGGTGGGGGCGGGAGGGAAAAAAGGGGGATGAGGTGTTTACTCATTTTTATCTTTTGTGGGCATGCTCATTGTGTCAATGTGAAAACGTGAGCGGGTAAACGTCTGTGTCTTCGGTCATTATATTGCTTGTTTACTTGACCTCAATAGTCAGAATACTTGTGGTCAGGGCAACAACACTAGAAACTTGCTTCACAATTCTAACTATAACCTGAGCAGTAACCGCATACGAGCTTCGCATATTGCAGACCACAGACCCATCAGTGTAAATAATAACATTGCCTTCTAGAGGTTCTCAGAAAATCAAATACTTCACTTTTGCCTTTACAGCGGCCGGACTTTGATGTCTGCATTTTCTATATAGTCGGATGCAAACAGAAAAAATCGTAAAACAATCTACTGGTACTTGTAACCATTCCTCACTAGGTTATAAATCTTCGCACGAAAACACATGCTGAATAATGTCTACGATCTGACACGTCCCGGGTTTTTCTCTTTTTAACCTTCTGCATTTTTTCTTTATATTTTTGCTATACAGCGGGCGTCTTTCAAATAGCAAACTAAATTTTCCTGCTCTGTATACGGCTTAAACTTTTCCAAAGAGGACAGTCCGTTTTTCTTTCTACAGCTCTATGATGGTGTTTTCATAACTTTATTTTCACCAACACAACACAGCTGCAATTTGTGGTTGCTTTTTTAAGGCTACGGAGACATAAAAGATAAAGGATTTGACTCAGAAGTTTAACAATAGACTTGGATAACTGTTAAATATTTTGCCTGTCCTATGTGTATTATGCTGTGTTGAGTCAAGGCTGTCGTGTTCATTCTAGGACCCTCAACACGAAACATTGTCACAGACTGAAATAATAAAATACAATTGTATCAACTGACAGTAATAAAAGATCATGTACTTATATAACAATCAAGGGAGAAAGGCACTCATATACAACGTGGAAACAATATGAAAATTATTATCCTTTATGTAAACATTTTGTTTACTTCGATACATCAAATATTTTTAAGTTTTCTTGTTTCATAATAAAATAAATAAACACCAAAGACTTTGACTGGCGGCAGGAGACCTATTACTAGCACAGCGTTAATAAGAGGCCGAAGTTTGTACACACTGACCTCGTAAATATGAGTCAATAGACTGGTGGTTGCTGCATGTTGTTTGAATGTGCCTAGTGTTTGCCCGTGAAGTGTGCTACTGAACTAGATCGTTGGGCGTTGGACATGGACAAGATAAAGGTCGGACCGTACTCCAGTAGATGTCTGTCTCTGAGTTCAAGAGTTTAAGAGCGAGAGGGAATTCTGTCAGCTGTGAGTTTACAAAGAAGAGGGATATCAATGATACTAGATTGGAGAATGCCCCAGGTGCGATTACTGAGATGGGATTGAAACTTAAATCTAGAGTGCGTAGCTGATTGAGATTTCTGAAAGTTGTGTTTGTAATGATAGTTAAATTGTTGAAATCCAAGGAGATATACATTAAACTTGAAGAAAATGAGTTTAATTTAATCTTTGCAATAAAATTGTCAGACAAGTCTAACGTTATAAGCCGGGTTATGCTAGCAACATCTTCTGGTACATTCAAGAGACTGTTGTATAAAAGATCTAAAATTGTCAGAGATGGGGGAAGCGAACCTGCAGTTACATCTAATATTCTGTTCTTAGATAAACCAAGGATTTTTAAGCTTCTCAGATTCGAGAAATTTGCTGGTCTAGTAAGCCCTGCTGAATCTAAATCTAGATAAGAAAGTGTTGAAGCAAATGGTGCCCCAATTATCGTGTCAATTTGAAATGCATCTGTCAAGTTGTTGTAGTTTAAATATAGCGGGTCGAGAACTAAGAGTGTGGACAGCGATTGTGGCACTTGAGTCAAGCCGGTCTCAGAAAGATCTAGAGAAAGCAACTTGTCTGACAAAAATAAAAGCATCGTCAGGGATGGCTTTGTAAGAGTTCCTGCTCAAGTCGATAGTAAATAGCGGATTAAAGTGAGAAATCCAGCTTGGCCAAGCAGACAAACCTACGTTGCTAAGTTTAAGAAACAGAAGTGAAGCAGCCAACTGTCCCAAGCTAGTTACATCCCACTCTTGTATCGGAGTATCTTCAATCCGTAGATCTGTCAGTTTGGTCAGTTTTTTAAGCGCTGTTGGAAAGTTGGTGAACTGTCCTCCAATAATGGATGCACTTGATAGTGTTGCTGCCGATGTATCAAAGGCGTCTTCAGAAATGTCAGTCAGTGGATGACGGTAGAGATAGATTAATGATACGCCGGGAGGTAGACTATTGTTGGATATACTTGTTATGTTTCCATCCTGAAAGAGAAAAGAAAACATCGTTGTTATAAAAGCAGGCTTTATTAATAAAAGGCATAATAAAAAAATAGAAAAATGGTGTATGTTCCCAAACAACCATCAGGAGATCGACAGCAATAAGACAATGCAGTCGGAAAGAATATGATTTTGGAGACATATACGTGTTTATTGAAAGATGGTATGAAATGCCGAATATGATAATCCCTGTTAGGGACAAGTAAACAGCGCGGAGGCACATGTGGATTACCACGGTCTCTGGAGAATGGTGCTGCTAGGAGTGACAATGGCTATCAACACCCTGAGTACGGTCAATAGGACTGATACTCATCCACTGGAATTGGAAATCTGCGTTTGCTGCTTAAGATGGGGATGCAGCGAGTGCATTGATGTTACATCTTAAATAAACATTTAAAACTAAGCATTGTATGAAGACGAATTCGTGCTTACAGGGACTAGAACTTAATTTGTGATTTCGTAAAGAACTAATCTCAGTTGTAGATAGCTATTGCTAAACAAAATTACCTCAAATGAGAGATCCTTGATTTGGCTCACATTGACTCCCGTATTTAGTGGCGGGATTATGTCCATATGGTAACATGACTGACTAAGAGGATCACACGTACATCTCTGTGAGTACATGGACAACAAATATGACATTTCTAACCCAAACATAATACAAAGCTGGGACGCTTGTGTGGTATTATAAATACCAAACATTTGACGTATTACGGTTAAGAAAATTATAGTGGATGGTGACCACAAGAACACCTGAACTGAAGATGAATTTGGTTTCTGAAATCACACAATTCCCAGATCCAGTGATCATTTTCGTCTGTATGATCTTTCTCTTCTATTTATTCGTGGTTTTCACCAAATGTAAACTCTGGTTGAAAGTTCTTGTTTTTAATCTGACATATGGTCTTGGTCTAGAACTGAAGTTGACCTTGCACATCATTTGATATTTCTGGCATATTTATCTACAGACTGTTGACTCCTCGCCTCTGAAGCAGCAGATGCACTCCGATTTCTGTATGAGCATCATTATTAATTTGTCCGGAAGTTTAGATGTTTCCATCTGTTGCTAGCCTCTGCGTTTGGTGGACCAGGCAAAGTAGTGTTTAGGGGTGTGTGTGTGTTTTTTTTTTCAAATTCTCCTACTTTTTTTGGAATAAGACTATCTCCCGTTTCGATGCACAGCTGTCCATGCCTATTTGTCCAACGTATTCTGCTTTGCAGTATCTTCACTTTGTTGCTCAAAAGAGTGTGATCTGTGTCACAGTCTGATCTCTCGTAGCCGGGAGTGACCTTAACAAGGGGAAGGTTACTACGTTTAGTGAGAATGATGTCAAGCTGGGGCCAGTGCTTAGTTCTGGAATGTCTCCAAGAGACCTTGTATTGAGGCTTCACATAAAAAATATTTGATGCAGAGGTTGACAAAGACAGTGTGAATGAGTTACTGTGTGGGAGTAACGTTCAACCCCACCGGGACCCAACAACGAGCAATAAACACCCGGTGACACAAGGTGCCACCATTGAATTGAGAATCTTCCAGGCGAAGGACACAGATACCACGTTTAATTGGTTGGTTATATTAGGGCCCTAGGCCAGAGCAGATCATCCAATGTGTGTGCCTGCACCATCCGCACAAAGACAATCCCTGAAGTATCTTGTATGCGCTTGTTGCGTTCTTCTTCTTCTGCCTTTCTATCCCCCAATGGAGCATAGGCCCTCAACCAACTCACGCCAAGTCGTTCTATCCATTGCCATTGCATTGAGCACTCTCCATGTCCTCCCTGTCTTTCTAACTTCATTCCCCAGCTCTCTTCTGTATGGTTTTGGCCTTCCTTTATTCCTATGCCCCTGTGGGTTCCAATGCAAAGACATTCTACTTATGCTGTTCTGCTGTTTTCTCAGTGTGTGTCCTATCCAACGTCAGCGTCTTTTTCTCACCTCTTGGTCCACTGGAGCCTGTTTAGTTCTCTCCCAAAGTTCTACATTAGTTATTCTATCATATCATTTTATTCCCTCTATGCTGCGCAGGCACCAGTTAATGAATGTCTGTAATTTGTTAGTAATTGCCTTGGTTGTTCTCCATGTTTCCGCCTCATACAATAGTACTGATTTGACATTAGAATTGAAAAAGTTTTAGTTTAGTATTTCCTTTAATTTCTGTTGACCTCCACAAATTCCCTAGTGCTATAAAAGCCCCTCTTGCCTTTTGTATTCTTATTTTAATATCTCTATCAGTTCCTCCATCTTTATCTACATTACTGCCTAAAGAGGTGTACGACTCCACGTCTTGTAGTGGGGTGCCATTAAGAGAAACCACATTACTATTTGCCTGATTTATTCTCATTATCTTTGTCTTTCCTTTATGGATTTTCAGACCAAGCTGCTATGATCTCGCATTAAGTATATTTAATTTATCTTGTATCTGATTCCGTGAATGGGACAGAAGAGCAATATCATCAGCGAAGTCCAGATCATCAAGCTGTTTTGTAGGGGTCCACTGAATTCCATTCTTGGTGTTAGCAGTTACTGTTTTCATAGTCCAGTCTATGGCCAGTAAAAAAAAAAAAAAGAGAGAGGCGACAAAAGACATCCCAGTCGCACACGGTTGGCTTTTGTGGCTATGGTTTTTACAGGATGAGGTAGCCAACCTCAATCAGCCGCGTTAGGGCTGTAATAATAACACAATTGCGTGTCCCAAGATGTTGTGAGGACTTATCCTTGGGCTAAACCAGAGCTACATCGCATGAGCAGAAGAAGAAGGAGAAGAAGAAAAAGAAGAAAAAGAAGAAGAAGAAGAAAAAAAGAAGAGGAAGAAAAAGAAAGAAGAAGAGGAAGAAGAAGAAGAAAAAAAAGAAAGAAGAAGAAGTAAAAAAGAAACAGTAAAGATCCCTTTTTACGCCTTTCGGCGCATCGGGCATATGGGCAGAGCGTCCCATATTTTTACAGACCATCAGCACACTGTGGGTAATGTGGTCAGCATTACGCCGGCTGTCTTTACTTTCCCAGGACAGCCCATCCTGGTACCCATTTAAGGCTGGGTCGACCTGCGACGTTCCATACCACGATAAAAATCCACGCAAAGAAGAAGCAGACGAGGCAGCAAATGCAGTCCGTAAACGACCCGCTTCCACGCCTTTAGGTGTATTGGGCATATAGGGCTAGACCTATTATTTTAGACCAATCGGCACTTGGTTGTTAATGTGGTAAAAGTCACGCCGGCCACCTTTACTCTCCGCGACTTACCTTGTACTCCAATCTAAGGGTTGGTCAAATTGGAAGACCATTTAAAAAAAAAAAAATAAGTCCGGCACGAACAGGACCTGATCCCAAGATCTTCAGATCTACAGGCGATCGACTGGCCGCTGTATCAAAACTTCACACAAGATGAAGGTGAACAATCTAACATCTATTGAATAATAATTAATTAAACTTACACAAGTGAGAGAATATAATCTGTCATTAGAGGAACGATTTCACTGGATTTCGTAGAAAATGTCTACAATGCAAGGGAAGTATATGACTCACTGGGTCACTGTAGAGACAGTTCTGAGTTATCGTCGATACATGACTGCAAAAAATCACACAAGGTGAAGGTTTCTCATTGATTCCATCATTGTCTTGGATTATGAGACCTTAGTGATGTGAAACAAATTCACTAATCTATAATCTATCACCGACAGGATCAATGGCTTGAACATTGCATACAGCAATATTTGTTCCATGTCCATTGCTGCCATAATCCTGAGAGCATTGTGTTGTTTTTGGCATTTCAACGCATCTGTCTCTACATCATCCCGGTAAGACAGGATTCTATCGAGAAATGGTCCCCATGTACCTCATGTTGGTCTCTCTTTTGATGTTTATGTCATTATTTGTGAGGCTTGGAACATTAGCTCTAACAATTCTATTGTCCAGAAAGCAATATAAAACAGCCGCTTTTTCTAAGTTGATGATAGTCCTATCTCTGTACACCAGTCAGTTACTTTGTCTACAGTTGTCTATAGCTCTTGGACTGTCTGTGGCCTATCACTCCTCTGCCTATATACAGGTACACTATCAGCAAATGGCAATATCCTTCCAACATCTGGTCTTCAAGTTCTGCAATCTTGCTTGTATACACATTAAACATCACTGGTAAAATTGCAGAACCCTGGGTTTGTCCCGGGGTAATATTACATGGCTCTGAGGCATATGTCCCCAGTTGAAGGGAAACCATTCGTGAATGCAGGACAGCTGCAGTCCAGTTCTCCAGCCAGGGACACACTCCCTTCTTCATGAGTGCAGAAATCAGAATATTGTATATGACTCTGCTCTAGGCGTCCTTGCATCAAAAGCAAAAATAGCTGAATTTGATGGAGCATTTTTCCTTTGCCTGTAACTACGCACACTTTTTTTTCAGGAGCTCTCTCCTTTCGAAGAACATTTTTAACAGCAATAGTATTCTATACCACTTTCCAACATTATTTTGTAGGATGAATATCATGGAGCCTTTGAGTCTGGAATGATCTTTGCCAGATGTTATTGTCATACTATTGTCAGTGTATATAATGCATGCTGGAATAGACCGATCTTTCTTTTGCATCTGTCTGTGAAATTTCCAGAACCTACCCAGTAATTTATCCTCTCCAATTTCGCTCATAAAGTGTACCCATTTAATTTTTCTTGCATCTGCTGCACACCGGTTGAACTTTTCTACTTTTAATTTTCTAAATCTGTCCATCTTTTCTAAATTCTCTTGAGGTATCTTTAGAAGCTTATGTAATTATTTAACTGTACGCTTTGATCTCTATGCATGTTCTACTTCTTAGGCCCACCATGAAAGCTGCATAAAAGCAGAAATAGTGCTGCATACGTTCTGTCGAAGGCCCCCAAGTAGGGTACTCATACTTAAAATTTACTCATACTCAAAATTTTCCAGCGTGTGATCCTGTCGGTGATAGATTATAGATCTGGAATGCTTACCATATCAAAGAGTCAGCTGACGAAACCTGAACACATACATAATGATGGGTCTCTTGCTTAAAAGTCTTGCGTGTTCTCACAGCCGTAATCGTGCTAGCTTTAGAAATCAAGATTGAACATCGCGTGTGTTGACTCCACTGATCGCCGAGGACACTCCATTTTGTGTCCAGCACTGCTGACTGGATAACAAACGCCAAATCCATACCCGTGTCTACATCACTTGCTCTTGTTACCATTCTAGTTGGCCTACCAAAGAGATGCCAGAGAAACTCTACAGCAGCACCATTTGTCTATGGTCAATGCGACCGTTAAAGCAAAATACCAGCACCTTATATCGCCCTCGACACCCGAAGCGGTGAATAAGAAGAAACTCCACAGGGGAGCATGTACAGCAGGGGTCTACCAATCATCAGTAGAAGTAACCTCTCGTCGACAAAATGTTTCGGCCCACGAGCTCCTAGACATTTTCAGAGAGTGGGCCGATCTGAGTTCATGAAGCTCAGGGTTGGTTTCCCCTGCTGCACTTATTACCGGACAGGGACAAGACGAATTGGTGATTTTGCAAAAGGTACTGTGAGATAGTCGGCTCTGTGGCTAAGTCGATGCGAACGCTTCGCTTCGTAATGCCGGGATGCCATGTTCAATCCCAGCTGCGAGCAATGCGCCTTGAGTTGGTTTCGACAGTGGTATCAAGAAAGCCGACCGTCCAGCAAGCAATGGCAAACTACTGGACGTAAATTGCCTAGAGAAACCACACAACAGCCAGGGGCTGTTATGGTTGGTTCTGCAACGTCCTGTAAAGGATACGCAACTAACTTTATACTGTGAGATAAGAAGTCGTTGCGGTAGCATAATTAAAGCAGTCTGCATACCTGGACGACCGAGTGGCAAACTTACGATTGGTTTAACAGATACATGTTGGACTTTTTTAGCAGGTGGCAGAGGGACACTGGTAGACAATTCGGACACGATGCACTTTAAGGGATAAGAAATTCTTTTCCACTAGACACCCTTGTAAGCCTAGTTCTTTAATAACATTGTAGAGTGAAGTGGAAACGAGACCTCTTGCGTCTACTTCGACAGAAGGCAGAAGAAGTCATTCACTCGGCATTTAAACTACATCTTCAAATACGACAACTGTCGTCTTTGACTTCTGGTACGCAACTGACCACGAGACAACCTCGGAATTTACCTCGTTCATATCTCCTGCCACGTTCGTCTTCTCTGGCACGGGTTTTCGGCTCGGCTTGCGGTAAACGTGGACCACCACGAGAAGCACCTCATCACGAGGGTAGAGCCCTTGTCGTACCCTATCCACTTGGCCAAACCATCCAGATATTTATCCTATTAGTTTCTTTTCGCTCTTTTCCCATAAATCTCCTCATTTCTAAAGATGTTCTGACGGTTAGTATTTCCAATAGTTATTTAAGTAGATAGACAGTTAGTAAGTTGAGAGATTATCCTCACAGCACATCAAACCAATCGGTCCATAAGTGTTCGTATCCCCTCAGTAAATCCCACAGTGTGTAGTGGCTGACTATACTAGTTCTGTGTTTGTGTCCTATTATTCTTTGGTTTCCTGCATGGCATTCTTATCTAGCCACATCCCTTTCAAAAGTTCTTCTTGGAGTTTGCTCGTGGCTGCAGAATCACAGTCATCAATTGGCTCTTGCAAACATCTTGCTTCTCACAGATCATTCAGTTTATCAGCCTGGTCAAATGCTCGCCCGCCTTCCACATAAGTCTTACTTTTAAGCATATAATCTTTCTCGTTTCCTTGCAGCCCTGCTTGCGCTGGTAGGAATATGGAGCTGATACATGTCAGTCCTGATCGCTTCAGAGACTCCAACTTCTTTTTTTCGGACCCAGCCTATCTGGATCTTCTTGAGCATATTCACTGAGTCACTAAAAAACATTCGTGGGTGAATGCAAGTGTCTCTAGCCATGTTATTTCTTGCGTCATTGCCAAGACATCCATAGTTATGCTACCTGTGGTCACGGCAACAACACTAAAAACTTGCTTCACAGTTCTAACTCTAACTTGAGCCGTAAACTGATACGAGCTTCGAATATTGCAGACCACAGACCTATAAGTGAAAATGAGAACATCCCCTTCTAGAGATTCCTAGAATATCTAATCTTGCACTTCTGCCTTGACAGCGACGCACTTTCTGGTCTGCAATTTCTGTCGAGTCGGGTGTCCAAACAGAAAAGGTTGTACAACAGTCTGTTGATACTTGTCATCAGTTAACTAAACACACCTGTTGAATAATGTTCTCAGCCAGACCCATCCACGGTTTTCCTCTTTCTTAACCAGCTGCCAATTTTTGTCTCAGTTCCACTATGCAGGGCGTGTCTTTCAAGTAGCATGTCATAACCATATTTTTCTATCTGTATACTGGTTTCAACTCGTTCAAAGAGGAGTGTCTGTTTTTTCTGTCTATATCTCTATGATATTCATTGTAGAGTACTCAAACATTTATTTTCATTAACATACAAAAGTTAGATGCAATTCTGGTCGCTTTTTTTACTCTTGAAGATTAAGGAGACCTAAACAAGAATGGAATTGGCTCAGAATTTGCTCAACATGCTTGCATGACCGTTAAATATTTTGCCTGCTTTATGTGTATTCTGCTGTGTTCACTCAAAGCTCTCGTGTTCATAAAAGTTCCCTTAAAAAAATAGAAAAAAAAATATATATATACAATTGTATCAACTGACAGTAGTGGAAAATCAAACTAACGTAACAGCAAAGGGAGAACTACACACATGCACAGTGGAAACAAACAATAGTATTATCCTTTCTGTAAACTTTTTTTATTTCGATATCCCCAATATTTTAAGCTTTTCTCGTTTGCTAGTAAAATATATTTGCACCAGATATATATATATATCATGCAAATTGGAAATCGTTTCGTACATTAAAGAGAAAACTGGTATCTGATAATTTTGAACAGGACTGTTATTACCAGCACAGTTTTAATCAGTGGCCGGTGTTTTTACACAATGGCCTCTCAAATATGAGTTAATTGACCGGTTGTTGCGGCAAGTAGTTTCAATTTCCCTAGTTTTTTCCAGCCAAGTGTACCACTGAACCAGATTGCTGGGTGTTGGACAAGGACAAGACAAAGGCTTAGACGTGCTCCAGTATATTTCTGTCTGTGAGTTCAAGTGTGTAAAAGTTAGAGGAAATTCTGTCAGCTGTGAGTTTAAAAAGAAAAGGGTTTCCAATGATACTAGATCAGAGAATGCTTCCGGGTCAATTACTGAGATGGGATTGAAACTTAAATCTAGAGTGCGTAACAGGTTGAGATTTCTGAAAGTTGTGTTTGTAATGACAGTTAGTTTGTTGAAATCCAAGTAAAGGTAAATTAAACTTGAAGGAAATGAGTTAGATTCAATTCTCGTAATGAAGTTTCTTGTCAGTTCTAAGTTTATAAGTCTGTTCATGAAAGCGACATCTTTTGGTAAATTCGAGAGACTGTTGTTTGCAATATGTAAAATTGTCAGAGATGTGGGAAGTGAGCCCGCAGGTACATCTGATATTCTGTTGCCAGATAAGTTGAGGATTCTTAGACTTTTCAGATTCGATAAGTTTGCTGCTCGGGTAAGCCCAACTGAGTTTAAATCTAGAAAGGAAAGCTTTGAAGCAAATGGGGTCCCAGTTATTTTGTCGATTTCAGACACATCTGTCAAGTTGTTGTAGCGTAAGTGTAGCGTTTCTAGACGGGAAAGTGTGGACAACGCTTGTGGTACTTGAGTCAAGCCTGTCTTAGACAAGTCTAGATAAGTCAACGTGTCTTCGACAAAATTGAAAGCATCGTCAGGGATAGCTTTGAGACTGTTAATATTTAAGTCAATAGTGTGTAGTAGATGAAAGTCTGAAATCCAACTTGGCCATGCTGACAAACCTACGTTGCTAAGTTCAAGAGATTCAAGTGAAGCAGCCAACAGTTTCAAGGTAGTTAAATCCCAGTCTTTTATCGGCGTATCTATAAGCCCTAGATCTTTCAATTTGGTCAGTTTCTTTAGCGCTGTTGGGAAGTTGGTGAACTGTCCTCCAATAATGGATACACTTGTTAATGTTGCTGCCGATGTATCAAAGGCTTCTTCAGAAATGTCATTTAGTGGATGGTGGTAGAAATAGATTGATGATAGGCCAGGAGGTAGACTATTGTTGGATACACGGGCAATGTGTCCAACCTGGAAAAAAAAAAAAATACAAAACATAGCTAATATAAAGCAGGTTTTATTAATAAATCATAAGGTTAAAGGTATCAGGAAATAATATAACAATTGTTTATATCCCGTAAATAACAACAGGAGATAGAAACAAAGAGGACCAAGCAGTCGGAGAGAAGATGATTTTGGAGAAATTACTGTTTACTGACAAGGGACATTTAATGGTAATTATGACAACCCTGCTTGGTGGCCAGTGAATAGCGCGGAGGCACAGAATAATCATCGCCGTCTGTGGACGATGGTGCTGCCAGGAGTGACGATAAAATCTGGCTGGCATGGGGGGGGGGGGGAGGGCGGAGGGTCAAGACGGATGTACATTAGGACTGTTACTTGTAACATTGGAATTAGAACTTTGTCCTTGCTGCTGAAATTGGGTGCGGAGCGCTTATGGGAATGTCCCGAGTGCTGTGATGTTGATTCCTAAAATAGCTGGTTGCACAAGGCTATTTATAATGTTGTTTTAGCTGCACACGAACTAAAATCTGGCAAGCTTGAAGATCAGGAGGTTATAAAATGGCTGGTCAGGGACAAAAGGATCGTTTTGGCATCTCTATTCTGAACTCCCCAGTCGCCCAGGGGTAGGAGTTCCCTCACATCGGCGGCGGCATCGCACATGGGCTTATCAGCATAGGTTCGGGTGACTGAGTGGGGATAGATGACTTGTCTGACTGATTACTGCGTAGGTACGTTTTAATATTTAGAAGACGGTGTTAGATTTAATTTTCCATCAGTAGTTAGATTGTTTATTAGATCTAGATTTCTATTGTGCATCCTCGTTTGGAGATAGTTTGAATACAGGTCACTTGAGGCGATTCACTGATCTGGTGGTATTCTGAAACTCAAACGCACGTTTTAACATGTTTAAATTTACGCCATCACTGATGTAATTTTTCTTAACGTGTGCGTTTCATTATCCTATTTCCTTATTACCTGGTGTGATTAGCACATAGTCTGTTCAAACAGGTTGATGTTTATTAATGTTATATTATCTGTGAAAATAAACAGATGTTGAATCTGATGGTTAAATTCGTTCGCCTGATTGAAGATATAACTTGTAGTTTGTGCGCATGGTCTGCATAGGCGTTGCCGATGTAGTCATATGTTGTTGTGTAACTCAGCTATTCACATATTCACTGTCTGGGCTTTAATAAACATTCACAAACCCTGCACGAGGAACCCATGTCTTTTCTCTCTTTTTTTTCCTGTTTTTGCAGCTCATCGGGATGCTACTTATTATCCCAACCACATTTATTTTGTCATCTTCCTACTACTTTTTTTTCCCCTCTTCCCACTTTCAAATAAATTATGTACTAAAAATGACACATGCTGAAGACGAATTTGTGTTTATAGGAACACGCACTTGAATATTTAGTTCAATAAAGAACTGATCTTATTTCTAGATAACTACTGCTAAACATACTTACCTCAAATGAGAGATCCTTAATTGGGCTTACATTGACCCCCGTGTTTAGTGGCGGGATTTCATCCATGTCGTAACATGTCAGACTGGGAGGATCACATTTGCATCTCTGTGAATACATGGGCAATAACTATGACATTACTTGGCTTTCTGCTTCATTGCATATATTGTAGAAGTATGTTATAAAATAGTCGGCTCTGTGGCTAAGTCGATGCGAACGCTTCGTAATGCCGGGATGCCGGGTTCGAACCCAGTTGCGTGCCACTCGCCCTGCGTTGGTTTCAGCCGTGGTATCAAGAAAGCCGACCGCCCATAAATCAATGGCAAACTACTGGACGTAAATTTGCCTAGAGAAACCATACAACAGCTAGGGGCTGTTAGGGTTGGTTCTGCAACGTCCTGTAAAGGATACGCAACTAACCTTTAATGTTATAAAAAGCAGGGGAGATAGCACATATCCCTGTCTTGCTCCTGAATTCACTTCTAAGGGTTGCGATGTACCTGCTTTTGTTCGTATGCAGCTTTTACTTGATATATATAAGTTCTTACACACTTCAGTTATATGTTTACTGATTCCATATCTTCTTAAGCAATCCCACAACATATTCCTATCCACTCTGCCAAATGCTTTTTCTTGATCTATAAATGCAACTTTGCATGTCGAATCATACTCTATTGCTCTTTCTGTCAACTGTCTTAATGTAACTATTACGTCTGTGTAGCTTCTGTTATATCTGAAACCCATCCGGGCTTCTGAAATTTGTTCTTCTACTGATGGTCTTAAACCTTCTTTTAATTAATTTGGCATACATTTTCCCTGTGTTACTTTGTAGTGATATTCCTCTGTAATTGTACACTCTTTCTTGCTCCCTGTATTTTTCCATGTCGGTATAATTATTGCTATTTGCCAGTCATTTGGTGGTTCTTGTTCTAGCTAGAGTCTGAAAAATTCGCCTTACCCATTTTGCTCCTGTTTCTCCAATGGGGCTAGACCTATACTTTTAGACTAAACGAAAAGACACCTGGCCTCTAGAGCAAAGCGCGCAGAGCCATCAATCATCAGTTCTCGTTATGCCTAATGGCACATGAGGCTTCAAAGAGGACTTTCAATGCTTTCCTGTCCTGTGCAATCTTCAGTGCAGTTTTTCATGTCAAAGATGCCGCACTCAGGTCACTTTCCATCGTTCGTCTCCATGTTGTTTTTGGGCGCCCCTGTTTTTCTTTCCCTCTGGTGTCCATGTGAGAGCTGTTTTGGCAGGTATATCAGAAGTCATTCTCATAACGTGGCCAAGCCATTTCCATCTTCTCTTGGTTGTCATACTGTCTAAAGTTTCTTGGTTTGTGACTTGAAGTAGTTTAGTGTTTGAGATTGTATCTAGCCAGACACTTTTGATAATTCTACGTAGACATGGGTGGTGGAAGGTGGACAGCTTGTGTGCATCCTCTTTGGTCATTCTCCAGCATTCCGCTCCAAAAAGAAGCAGAGCCATCAATGGGGAACCATAAAGAACCTACTGCTGACATGCGACTTCACATAGACAACCCACCTGATGGTCTGATCTGAGCATACGAAACGGAACGCAAAGAAGAAGAATAAGAAGACCAAGCGGTACTCAGTGTGTACTGTGGTCAACATCGTGCCGGATACCGTTACTTCTCATGACTTTAACAGGTACCCATTCAAATTTGGGTCTAACTGGGAACTAAGGTAAATTGTGAAACAAATCTGGCTTCGCCAGGTCCTAAATCCGCGACCTTCAGATCATCAGGCGAGCGTCTAGCCGCTACATCACGGCGGCTCCTAAGATAGAGGTGAACATTCTAAAATGTATGATGTATTAATAATTACACATATATTAAACAAAGAATATAATCATTTATTACAGCCGGGATTTGCTCTATTTTTTCCAGAGAAAATGTGAATCATAGCAGGAACCGGTTTGAGTAACGTTAATCTCCCCAAATAGAGTAGGTTACTTCTCATTCACAAGCTTGTTGGGCTGGTCGACTTTCCCAAAGGTTACGGGTGTGTCCCTCTTTGGTGTTTACTTGCTGCGTTGTCTTGCATTTACGTTTTCATTCCCAGAAAGAGAATGCCTATGACAAAGGTTGCAGCACTCTCTAGGGAGTTGTGTCAGGGCCAGTTTCTCAATTTGTTAAAACCGCTGGCGTTCTGAAATATACAACACGCACAATCAACGGTATCGCGGAACCTCCTCGTAACCTTGTGCCAAGGTGACAGATTCTAGAACTAACAATCACAAGTGAGCTAAAGTGTATATGAAAGGGACCTGGGGAGACTAACGTTCCGTGTTCCTTCGAAAACATATATGACTTACCGGGTCACTGTAGGGACAAACGTGGGCCATCGTCAACACGACAAGGATGACGCCAGTAAACACCACAGCGTGAACGTTTCTCACAGCTTCTATAGTCATCTTGCAGTGAAAGGGTTCTGAGATCTTAGTAATGTGAAAAGAACAATTCAGTAAGAAGGAAAGTATGACATTCACTGCCCTCATATACATATATGCATACATACAAAACATACTTAAATACATAAATACATACATACATACATACATACATACATACATACATACATACATACATACATACATACATACATACATACATACATACATACATACATACATACATACATACATACATACATACATACATACATACATACATACATACATACATACATACATACATACATACATACGTACGTACGTACGTACCTACGTACGTACGTACGTACTTACATACATACATACATACACACACACACACACACACACACGCACGCACGCACGCACGCACTCACGCACGCACGCACGCACGCACGCACACACACACACACACACAGACACACAGACACACAGACACACAGACACACAGACATACAGACACACAGACATACAGACATACAGACATACAGACACACAGACACACAGACACACAGACACACAGACACACAGACACACAGACATACATACATACAGACATACAGACATACAGACACACAGACACACAGACACACAGACACACAGACATACAGACACACATACAGACATACAGACATACAGACATACATACATACATACATACAGACAGACAGACAGGCAGACAGACAGACAGACAGACAGACAGACAGACAGACAGACAGACAGACAGACAGACAGACAGACAGACAGACAGACAGACAGACAGACAGACAGACAGACAGACAGACAGACAGACAGACAGACAGACAGACAGACAGACAGACAGACAGACAGACAGACAGACAGACAGACAGACAGACATCAATAGCCGTGTCTGCGTCACCAGATCGTGTTGCCATTTTAGTTGACCTACCAATTATGACACCATAGATGCTATACAGCATCACCATGTGTCTATGATGGAGGCGACCAGAAGAGCAAAAACCAGCCCCTCATATCTCCCTGGACACCCGAAGCGGCAACATTTGAAGTGAAGAAGAATAGGAGGAAATATTAACTAAGTCGGGACGAAGCAACTTACCTTGCACGCATTCGTGCGTCTATGGACAGTACACATTGCTGACTCTCTTATGTCACATACATTTGTTACATAAACTCTTTCTATGTTACATAGTGTTACATTCACTAGTCGCCACGATGAAGTGTTTATATCTTTGAGCAACAATATTTTATTAAGTCTCATATAGCTAAAAACTACAGATCTGGAGGAGAAGGTGTCTCGTAAAATAAGACCTTAACATAAGACAGGAATGCTATCATCATCATCGTCATCGTCATCATTAGGTGCTTTCCGACTGGCGTAGCTATCATGCCTCTCCACAATCTGTTATCTCGTGCAGTATGTATTAGTTCGTGTGCTAACACACCTCTATGCCATGCAACAAGACTGTCAAGAATCTTATCTTGTTGTCTTCCTCTATTCCTCTTTCCACAGATCTTTCCAGTGGTCACATGTTCCATTTTCCCTCTTCTCATTACCTGACCGAAAAATGATGACTGTCTCCTTCTGATGTCTGTGATTAGTTATCTTCGAGCTCCTGCCTTTTGCAAAACCTCTGGGCTGCAGGAATCCTATAGGAAAAGTAAATAAGTGTGTACCACATATAGCGTAGCCAATGTTTAACGAGTTCCATGGCACTGAAAGAGTAAGCTCTCTACTTGTCAATTTAATTCCTTTTCTCGCAAAGTGTTTTTAATGTAACTTCATCAAATTTCTACACTAGCTACTTCAGGCTTATTTTTCTCCACATAGAAAATATTAAATCAGTCGCTGGCTGGTACTCGAAGCGTTGATAGACGATGTTTCAGTCATCTTTTTTTCCTCTAATACATTCCTTTTAGAACGTGGACACATGTTGATTCTATTACTTTCACTACGAAGATAGCTCCGGATAGTTGTGAGCTATTAAAATGTGAGTGTAGTCCATAAATAGCACTCACCTTTTTGTGCGTCTGTTCCTTGATCAGTGGAGAGAATAGTAATATGGTCTTCCTTATATGCACACTCTCCAAATATACTAGTCACGATGCCCAACAGATTAAATTACCAAGCCCCCCCCCCCCCAACCCGCCCCCCCCCCCTACCCGAGGCCACAGACAGAGAGACACACACACACAAACACAATGTTTATTAAAATTATTTGCAACGTTTAAAAAAATTGTAGATGTTGATCTTGTGTCAACTACAGCAGGTGTATACTCGAATGAAGCTTCCTGATTGACTAAATGATACCATTGATTAGCATTTACTGGTAGCAATGTGTGACTTGTATATTAAAAAAAAAAAAAAAAAACCTTCAATGTTAGTTGTACTGTGTTTGGCTATGTCTGCAATATCGTTTGGTCGTGTTCCTTTTTAAGTTATGTCCAGTCCATGGAGTGTGATCTGTCCGTTAATTTTTTATCATGTTCTGGTGGATGGTGTGTGTTCATAATGTTCTTGCTGGTGTACACACTTCATTCCATTTATTCTCATTAACAAGTTCGTGTGATGTCGTACGTATGTATACACTTGTTCACCGTATAGTCTCGTGCAACCACATTATTTTTGGGTCACCGGAGTTTTGGTCAGTCACATACACACACAAATATAAATATACACGCTTATATATATATATATATATATATATATATATATATATATATATATATATATATATATATATATATATACACACACACGCGTATGTATGCATACACATCTACATTTCTACTTCCATGTAGTCAGTTCACCTGTCGTACATCTATATTCCCAGAGAGATCAAATTGTTTATGTAATTGTTATAGAGCCGCATTAAGGTGTTATAAAAAATGCAATCAAAACTCAGCCAACCAAGATGAAGGGTGTTTCTTCAAGTAGAAAATGTATAACCCGGTGCGGAGAAGGCCGAAAGGAGTCCGGATCGTCGACACAGCTCTTCACAGCTAGGGAAACCTCCAAAACTGGATTGTTAGAACTCTCTGTGCTATAGGGAAAACAATGGAAGTAATAAGGAAAATGAAACACTAAAGAATTAGTATTTTAGGGTTATGTGAAAATAGATGGACTGGGGCAGGAAAATGTATTTATTATAAATTTAGGGGAAACTATTTTGCTCTCAGGACACACAGAGGTACATTCTCCTCGCATAGAAGGAGTGGCCCTGATGCTATCGAAAGAAGCAGACAGGGCATTTATAGAAAGTGAAGCTGTGAGTCCCAGAATAATAGGAGCGTCATTCAGAACAGTGAAACAAAAGGTGAACATGTTGATAATACAGTGTTAGACAACAACACAAGTGATAACACAACATCAACAGATGATCGAACTGTAGTCTGAGAGAGGAAACCACAAAAACAAGAAACAAACACTGTTGGAAATCGATTGCATGAAACATCATTGTGACGAAGGCACCTTATTGGTTGAAGTAAAGGAATGGAGAGCTCCAAAAATACTCTGGATGAAGATCTTACTCTGGATTCCCTTTGATTAAAAAAAAAAATACTTTTTTTGGTCGCCCTTTTTTTAAATGTCATTCAGCGTCCTGTTGTGCCAGATATGTCACATTAGGCTCGCAGTCTATTCCTCTATTCTGTTTTATCCTGTCCATTTAGTACAATATATTGGATGGAATCCAATCCAGCACCCCTGGCCTCTCTCATCCACGTTCGTTTTAGGGTTTCTTGTGTTCGTCATCGCCTCCTCAGTCCATCCATTTCCCATGTCAAAGTCTGCTTTGTTGATTTTATGTTGGTTTCTTCTCAGGACGGGCCCAATAAAGCCCAATCTCTTGTCTTATAACTGTTGACACGAGTGGTTACCCAGACATTTCGTTTCTTTCTCCACTCCTCTTAAATGTCTCCTATTTGATTTTCATCATTTTCCTCACGTAAATGTTAAAACTAAAATAATATTAGAATCGCAAATACGTAACGTGGTTGTAAAACTATTGAAATATAAAACTGCGTATTTTGTTCAGGTTATCCAGAACTGCTAATGCTTTGCTAGTGCATGATAAACAAATTATTCCTAAATGTGTAATAAAAGTCAAAGGTGTTATTTTAAGATAAGTACAGAAATGTAAGTATCTGGGCACATGGATAACATCAGATGGAAGATGCATAACTGAAATAAGAAACAGAATTGGACAGGCAAAAACTGCATTTTATAAAATGAAAAACATCTTGTGCAATATATCCTTGTCATTGAGAGTTAGAAAAAGAATTCTTGCTTGCTACCTACATCCAGTTTTAACATATGGCTGTGAATCCTGGAAAATCGGTAGGCAGGCCAAACAATTTTTAGAGGCCTCAGAGATGTGGTTTTACAGAAGAATGCTTAGAATACCTTGGACAGCCAAAAAGAGCAACCAAGAGGATTTAAAAGAGGCGGGAGCCCGAAGACAACTTATCACTGACATCAGAAGGAGACAGTCATCATTTTTCGGCCATGTTATGAGAAGAAGGAAAATAGAACATGTTGTGATCACTGGAAAGATCTGTGGAAGGAGGGATAGAGGAAGACAACGAGAGAAGATGCTTGACAGTCTTGTTGCATGCCATGAAGGTGTGTCGGCACACGAACTGATACATGCTGCAGGAGATCGCGGATTATGGAGAGGCATGATCGCCCACGCCAGTCGGCAAGGCACCTGATGATGATGATGTGATGAGTGCATGATATATTTTTATTTTTTTTATTTTAAATTGCCTTCTTTATCAAAACAACTGCCTAAATAAGTAAATTGATCTGTTACATTATTCACTTTTGTCTCTAGTGTTACAAATGCATGATCTGTTAGTGATGGCTCCAATTTATTTGTTCTTTCACACCTTAATTTTAGTTTAACCAGTGATGCTATAAATGCTTTCGCATATCTTTTTCTCTACATGTCATTTTTTTTTCAGCTCTACATGTCATTTTTTTTTCAGCGTAATAACATTATAAGCAAAATCAAGATCTTCCAACTTTCTCCAGCCAGACAATGCCGATGTTTTTAGCACAACATTTCTTATCCAATGATTATGCCTAACAGAGGAGATAAAATTCATCCCTGTTTCACTGCAGTCTTAGCTTCAAACAAGTTACTCAAACCATCGTCTGGTAGCACAGCACACTCTGAACCTTCATACAATGCTTTAAAAAAAATAAACTATTTTCATTGGCATACATTAGCATTCCTGATTTATCCATTGTTATGTTCTGAGTAAGACCTCAAAGCCTTCTATGATTTCCATTTGCGCATAATAAACAAAATAATACGTGTTTTCAAATCTGGACTCCTAGACAAGTTAATATGGTTCTCCTGTTAATGTAGTACTTTCCACTACAACTGATTCGTTTGGTAATACGAATTCGTTGACTATAGACACAAATCCACATAAAGAAAGACGTAGTATATCTACAGATAAGTACACAAACAAAATAATACATGGGTCACACTATGGCATAAAGTCCAGGCGAGGACCACATAAACATAAGCTCTTCATAAAGATTTGTACTTTTTGTGAATTCATTTTTATTCGTTTGTTTTTCATATTTAAATTTCGCTTCCATGTTTACTAACACAGACATGTATCTTCACGGGGAACAAAGAAAAATAAACATAAATTGGTTAGTGTAATACAGAGAAAATGCATCTGTGTCTGACCGACTGAAAAACTGTCCGGAGAAGTCGCTCACGTTAATTAAGCAGTGGCTGATGTTTGTCCACACTGGCCATTCAGATAGTCCAGAACTTTCTGTCCGTTATCGCAAAGGTTCTCCACAAAGAAGTAGTAAGTGTTTGTGAATGAAGCAGCCCACTGAACTAGTTCTTGGGGCGCTGGGCAAGGACAGGACAGCGGCTCAGTAGTTTTAAAGAACAGGAAGGTGTCAGCGTTTAGTTTTGTTACAGCTAGAGGGATTTCTCTCAGGTGAGAATAGTACATTTGTAGTAATCGCAAGGAAACTAGATCTGAGAATGCTTCAGGTGAAATTGTTGCAATTGGATTCTTGTTCAAATAAAGAATGCCTAACAGATTGAGATTTTTGAAAGTTGTGTTTGTTATTGTAGTTATATTGTTTAAGTTAAGACCTAATACCGTCAGACTTGAGGGAAACGAGTCTGGTTCAATCTCTGAAATTGTATTATAATTCAAGTATAATTCAGCAAGATTGGGCATGGAAGCAAAATCTTGTGGTACGGAAGAGAGTCTGTTCCCTTCAAAGAAGACGACTTTTAGTGATAAGGGAAATGAGCCAGAAGGCACATCCGATATTGAATTGTTAGTTAAATAAAGTTTGCGTAGATTCGTAAAGTTTGAAATGTTGAACATTTTGGTCAGCCCAACTGATTGTAAATCTATTTTGACAAGTTTCTCAGCAAATGCAAATCCGGTTATGAACTGAAATTCAGACACATCTGTAAAATTATTGTTTCCCAAGCACAGGTTAATCAGATTTGGGAGTGTAGACAATCCTTTTGGTACGTGGGTCAAGTTGGTATTTGACAGGACCAGATTTGTCAATGAATCTTTAAATAGATCGAAAGCATTGTCGGGAACAGAGCTGAGATTGTTGAAGCTTAGATCTAATGCACGTAAGAGACGAAAGTCGGAAATCCAGCTCGGCCATGAGGATAAGCTCACGTTTCTGAATTTCAGATGTTGAACCGTAACACCAAGTTGTTTCAGTGTAGCAATATCCCAGATTTGTATCGCTGTATCGACAATTGACAGTCGTGTCAGGTTAGTTACTTTCTTGAGTGCTTTCGGTAGGCTGCTGATTTTCGCTCCTTAAATGTACACATCCTGTAGTGTTGCTGCAGTT
This sequence comes from Candidula unifasciata, assembly GCA_905116865.2. Taxonomy (NCBI): domain Eukaryota; kingdom Metazoa; phylum Mollusca; class Gastropoda; order Stylommatophora; family Geomitridae; genus Candidula; species Candidula unifasciata. The sequence continues at coordinate 260,641 of CAJHNH020000768.1, forward strand.
GCATCAAAGGCGTCGTCTGAGAAATTAGTGAATGGGTTTCCAATTATTGTTAATCTAGTAAGACCTGGGGGTAGACTGCTTCTAGAAATACTGGTTATGTTTCCACCCTGAAAATAAGGAAACAGAATAAGTTACAATGCATTTTGACTACAAAAATAAGAACTACAGATAAACGACGCCACCAGATGCACAAGGACAGTAACTAACACAGATGTTTTTTTACTTTTACAGCGTCAAACAGTTTGACGCAAGCTGGCAATATATTGAAACATTATTAGGGCGTAATCATTTCGGTCATAGGCGTGTGGAAAAATTAAGGCCGTTGCGTTGTGTATAAAAAGGAGATATTCCGCATTTCACTTTTATATCCAGTAATCCAGTTGTGAGATGCACTTTTTCGTTATTTTGAAGCCCCATCTTGCCTCTTGCCAGGGGCCGCAATATAGCAGGACTATACATATGGTCTAATAGCTGAACGTGGTTTCTGGGAGCTCTCCACGGGTGATCCTTATCCACATGGTGGCAATTTGTGTCATCGGATGTTTATCGCATATGCAGTGTCCTGGGGGGGGGGGGTGAGGGGGGTAAAATTGACTTCTACTTCCAGTACACCATTTCTTGCGCCAGCAGGCCCCTTGTTGGTTTCACGGACTCTCGTGCGAGACTTCTGTCACACGTCCCCTTGGTTTTACGGATTCTCGTGCGAGACTTCTGTCACACGTCCCCTTGGTTTTACGGATTCTCGTGCGAGACTTTTGTCACACGTCCCCTTGGTTTCACTGACTGTCGTGCGAGACTTCTGTCACACGTCCCCTTGGTTTTACAGATTCTCGTGCAAGACTTCTGTCACACGTCCCCAGCGCGCTCAACGGATAATTGATCCCATTGGTGTAAACTAAGCTGGTATGTGATCTCGGATTTGGTAGCAGCCTGTTGGTGCAGTGTCCAGAACGAATAAAGCCACCTTGCCGGATATTCTACAAAATGACAAACCTTGGATCAGATGTCAGACGACAGAAAGTCCTACTAAATTGCTTACAAGGCTCAACATTTCCGTCATCCAAATGTAATACGGCATAACAGCAAAGTGCTAGATGTCTGTCAGCCAGGTGTCGCAACCATCCGAACAGACAGCTCTCTGCTAACTGCTGAGATTCAGCCCTGTACCGCGTGGTTTATTCGCTGCTTATATGAGCAACATCTCATGCCGGCAAAGTCTCCTGGTTCTGTGGTAGGGCAGAGCTTTAGACGTCCCACAAGATGTGAGGAACTGATAAGTGCTGGAAAAACCCACATACGAAGACGGATCGCAGTCCTGCCGAGTATCTATGGGGTTTACTCGATAACTAATAATAATGTAATAATAGTAATAATGTTACAGATTACAGCTAGTCCACATCGTATAAAACTAACACTATAGTAACAGTGTCAACACAATATGCTAGAAGTTTTATGGGTTCTTAATACGTTATTCTCCCCACCGGAATGTTCGTCAACTCCATTGATAAGTCTTTTGGACTAGTCTACTGTGGTCAAGGTGTGGGTGTCGATGTATCATGTTGTGTTGCATTTACGTTTTCATTTATAGAAAGAGAGGGCCTGTGACATAGGTTTCGTCACTCTCTAGGAGGGTTGTGTGTTAGACCCAGTATCGAAATGTTTGTGTAGTGTTAAAAGCTCTGGCGTGGTGAAAAATACAACACGCGATATCAGCGCAAGTGCGGAATATCTCTGCGATCTTGTATGAAAGTCGAATCGCTTTAAGATGACCTATCAGCGAGGTAGGCTGGAGGTCGGCCAGTCAGAAGCGAGCTAGTGTGTATTGGTGTGTAAATATGAAGATCAACGTATTAATAACCGTTTTCTGTAGTGGCGCTTCAGTTAAGTGTAGTAGTTGACAAATGCACCAGGACGGCATTTTGGTGACGCAAAACGGCACACTCCAAACTTTCTGACAAAATGAAATAATGCACATAAATACAAACAACCATGACGCACGTCTATACACATTCCCTCTGTCTCACAGACAGAGAGGCACTTATTGGAGGACGGTTAACCTTTTACCGGCCAATAGATCTTGGCTTACAATTCTCGTCAAGCCGCGGGTTTTCCTGTTAATCTCTCTAGAACACTTGCTTCACGCTTCAAGTTGCGTAGACCCTTTGCACTCGTCTCTGTCATCATCATAATCTCTCGCCATCACGACTGGCGTAGGTGATCATGCATCTGACCTCTAGCATACATGTTTAGAACACAACAGGGACAATTTTGAACTGTCCATTACGAGTGACCTATTCATCTGAGTGTTGTCTGGGTCAAAAGTCAGATTGTTAAATGCTCTACTGCTTGAGTTATGTATGTCCGATCGTGAATTGTACTAGTGATCGATAGAAAGATTCAGACATCGGTTACCACTGGCCCCTCTCGTCGAAGTGTCGGAGGGGGGGGGGGGGGAAGCAATGCCAAATGAATTCTTTTTCAGTTCTGTTGCACTAAGAATCATGATACCACAACATTAAAGGTGTCTAATGTGCTGAGGAAGATTATGCCAATGTTGTGGCCATCGACGTTCTGGGCCTGCTGGTTGCTCCCTTTTGATCAGCCAGTGTGCAGCCTGTGTCGAGAAGGTCAGCATGCAGATGGGAGATTGGGCAGTCATGTGCAGGACGTGACTATTCCTGGGATGACTGCATGACAATGGCTCTGCATTTATGGAAGCCTGCTTGGATGGCAAGGAATGCCAATGATTTTTACCGCCTTCCCTTAAGGGCTAACCAGTCTACACGTGGTTGCCCTGAATAAGTTCTTCTTAGACTCTTGGAAAAAAAGTGACACAGAAGACTTCACACAAATAGTGCTACGTCATGGCCATCGAAACTATGCAGATAGTTTACCCGGTCAACAAATGCTCTATGAATTGTAAGTGCCGACCAGAAAGCGCAGATATCGCAGCATTGCTGTAAACAGAAACAACACAATTACGTAACATTAAACAATGTCAGACATGAGTGAAAAAACCAAACTACAAAAAGACAGACAATTATGATTCCATCAGGAAGAAGCAGGAGAGGGGATGTTGGAGTCAACCAAGCTTTAATAACGACTGATGTGTGATGATGATGATTACATTCTCTTCTTTAGTTGGTACTCTTGTTATAGCTCCCAATGTCCGGGGAGATACATGGTAAGAGGCGGCAGAAGACCAGGCGGGAAAAGAGGCGGCAGAAGACCAGGCGGGAAAAGAGGCGGCAGAAGACCAGGCGGGAAAAGAGGCGGCAGAAGACCAGGCGGGAAAAGAGGCGGCAGAAGACCAGGCGGGAAAAGAGGCGGCAGAAGACCAGGCGGGAAAAGAGGCGGGAGAAGACCAGGCGGGAAAAGAGGCGGCAGAAGACCAGGCGGGAAAAGAGGCGGCAGAAGACCAGGCGGGAAAACAGGTGGAAAAACAGACGGAAACAGAGGCAGGTAAAGATGCGGAAGAACAGGTGAAGAAAAAATGCTGAAAAACAGGTGGACAAAGAAGCCAAGAACAGCTGGAGAAAGAGGTGAAAGAAAATGCGGAAGAACAGGTAACAGAATAGGTGGGGGAAAAGGCGAAAGAATAGGTGCAAGAAGAGGTGAAAGAAGAGGTGGAAGAAGAGGCGAAAGAAAGGGTGGAAAAAGAGGCGAAAATATAGATGGAAGGGAGGCTCAAGAACATGCGTATGAACAGGCAGACGCTCAGGCGGAAGAAAAGACGGAAGAACAGGTGGAAGAACAAGCGGAAAATCAGGCAGAAGAACGGGTGGAAAAACAGGGGGGGGGGGAGAGAGGCAAAGAACAGCAAGAGAAAGAGTCGGGAGAAAAGGCGGAAGAACAGCCATAGGAAGAGTCGGGAGAAAAGGCGGAAGAAGAGTTAGAGGAAGAGTCGGGAGAAAAGGCGGAGGAACAGTCAGAGGAAGGGTCCGGAGAAAAGGCGAAAGAACAGTCAAAGGAAGAGTCGGCAGAAAATGCGGAAGAACAGTTGGGAAAAAAAAGCGGAAGAACAGGCGGAAGAAGAGGTGGAATAACAGGTGGTTGAAAAAAAGCGGATGAACAGGCAGAAGAAGAACCGGATGAACAGGCAGAAGAAGAGACAGAAGAAGGAGGCGGAAGAACATTAGGCAGAAGAGGCGGACGAATAGGTGGAAAACATGCGGAAGAACAGGCAGATGAACAAGCGGAAGAAGAGAAAGATGGGACTCAAGATTGGGAGTGGAAAGAAAGTGAAGAAGGAGTAGGAAGAGGAGGATGTGGATGAAATGGTAAAGAATGAAGAAATGGAAGAGACAACGGAGCAGGAGGGAAAAAAATTAAAAAGTAATTGATACCAGTCAATAGGAATTTTAGTGTTAGATTATTTCGAAGATGAAGTGGTACTCTTTTATTTCATAATGACCATTACTAGTAGTTACTTAGTTGACAGATTATCCTTACTACAGTAAATCCCCCACAGTGTAGGGGCAGACGACAGAAGATCCATGTTGGTTTCTGGTTCTTCTTTAGCTTCTTGGATAATTCTTTATTCTGGTCAAAGCCCTTGTGACTTGCTGTTCTTGCGGCTTGGTCATAGTTGCAGATTCACAGTCACTTGGTTGTCACAAGCGTGTTACTTCTCGTAGAACGTTTAGTATTTCAGTTTGTGACAAACATGAGTTAGTTTGTGCTTGGTTTGATTTTCTACAGAGAATTAATTATCAGAAATTCGCTGCTAAGCTACAGACTTACCTGAAAGGTGAGACCTGTAACTTTAGTCACATTGCCTCCGGTATTCAAAGGTGGGATTTCGTCCAGATCATTACATGTCACAAACGTCACAGAGGGATCACACGAAGATCTCTAAGAACAAGTTAGAAAACTAGATTAACGTCAACACAAATATAGCGAACAGAAAGGAGAACAGCTGTGTTATCTAACTTAGCTGAAAGTGGTCATCGTAAAACAAAGAAGAAGAAGAACGCTCTCGTTTTCTCAGCTTATTCGTTTCCCATTCCATTGATTCTTTGCGGGTTAAGACATGCCTGGTCCCAACTGCGAGATAACAGTATTAGTTGTCTTTCCTTCCCTTCAGGACGCAGAGACATATTGTTATGACCACATGTACTATTTCAGATTTACACCAACAAATACAGTCAGTCAGTAAAAAGGTAAAATTTGGAGATGTGAAAAAGTGTCATTGAAAACGGTTATAAACCGTAAAGTCTCTGCCACAGTACGGACAGCTGATAAGAGACTGTCCCCTGTGTCGCCGTCCGACCACAACTCCGTAGCTACATTGACGTTCCTCCGTTTATCGAAGAGTGTTAACTCTGGTACCCATTACCTAGAGGCTGGGTGAACCCCAGGAACCGCTCGTTTTTTAACACCGGCCATGCTTGGGTTGGTTCTACCCACATCCTGCAAGAGACTTACAGCTAACTTGAGTTTTATCTTTTCCTCACTCAAAAGATCAATCAGTCAATCAATCATTTAGACTCAAGGTACCCTGGTTCAATTGTTGCTGCTGGCTCTTTCGGTCAAAGAGCTTTCTTATGACCATTAGACCTTGGTACGAGCATCGCACAGTGGAAGAGATCGTGTTTTTTTTTTATAGTAAGCAACAGATGTACGTATCTGTCTGCTTTGTTTAGATATAAATAAGATATACCAGACACAGAAACACTAAATATGCTGTTGTGCAAATAATTATTTTAACATCTGCACACAATCACTGACTAATGAAGACCTGTGAGTTTTCAGCTTAGCACGTGAACGGCAACATCTGTGTCAGTCGGGGTGTTGCATACAGAAAACATGTTCTCTGACCTCCCTACCTATGCCCTTTTAGCCCCAAATGGAGCATAGGCCTCAACAAACTCACACCAAGTCGCTATTTCCTTTACTGTCGCATGCAGCTCTTCCCTTGTCTGTTCATCTTGATCCGGATTCCTTTCCACTTTCTCCAAATCGTGTCACACTTCTACTAGAAGATCCTCCCCTTGTGTTTCTCGTCTCTCTTTTTGACTTTGCCATGTTTGGCTTGTTTTTACAGGATAAGGTAGCCAGCCTCAAGCACAACCCTGCCTTCTAGGATGGGAAATTATCCATTAGTGAGTGTTTGACAGGCGTTTATCCACAAGTGCAGTGATTCCCAAACTGCGCTGCGGTGCCCCGGGAAGCCGCGACCTTTTCATAGGGGCGTTGCAAAATTTTTAAAGATACACGAGTTTTTTTTTTTTTTTATCCTTACAAACATGTTATACGTTTACTTAGGGTAAGGTGCCGTGGAAAAAATGTAATGGGAAAAAAGGCGCCGCGACTTATAAAAGTTTGGAAAACACTCAACTAGTGAGTGTTTCGATATTCAATTGTCCATTAGAGAGAGTATCGATGTGAACTTTTCATTTAGAGAGTGTTTTGACGTGAAATTATCTATTAGTTTGTGTTTTACAGCACGAGATAGAAGAATATTTACAAGATACCTAGGCAATTATGGAGACAACAGCATTAGAAATGAAAATGGCGAAAGACTGTTGGATATATTTTCACAACATGACCTTGTTATTACCAACACATTCTTTCAACATAGAGCTTCACAAGTTTTTAAATGGTATAAATGGAATGATCCAGATACTAAGAGCCAGATTGATTACATCTTGAGGAGAAAAAGAAACTTTCAAGAAGTTACAGATTCGAGAGTTATACCAAACTTGAGTTTAGATACAGATCATAGGATGATGATACTTGACAGAAAGGTCAAGATAAGTTACCAAACAAGAAAGAAATTTAATAAAAGCGACATAATAAAATGGAAATAACTAGAATGTGAGGAAAATAGGCGAGCCTTTCATCAAAAATTACAAGAAAATTATAACCAGCTCCCACAAAACACACTTGGGGTAAAAACAGAATGGTTTAATTTCAGAGACACCACTATAAAAATAGCACAAGAAATATGTGGAACTGAAAGAAAAGGTAACATGTGGTGTAAACTTTCACGTGGTGGTCTGAAGAATTAAGAAGAATTTTGAGCGATAAAAAGAAAGCCTATGGCATTTGGCTGAGGAGCAGAACAGAAGAGGAATAATTAACATACAGGATAATTAGAAGAGAAGTGAATAGAACTATCAGACAAGCAAAAAGAGATTCATGAGAAATGTTTGGAAGCAAGCTGGCTGAAGAAAAAAAAACAGCAGTGAAAAGCTACTACAAAACAATCAACAGTATGAGAGACACGGATGAAGAATACAACCCAACAGAAATTATAAATGATGAAGTTGGCCAACCTTTAATAGAAACTAACAAAATTTTAGCAAGGTGGAGTAATTACTTTGAATCATTACTTAGCTGCAAAAAAAAAAAAAAAAAAGATAAAAGCAGGGAAGAACATAAAAATAACTCGGAACTAACGGCAGCGGAACTAGAACCAGGTATGTTATTGGATGGAGTAAAATATGTCATTCGAACCACCCGTAGCTAAAGGCGACAGGTACTGATGATCTACCAGCTGAGGCAATCAGGGCAGCAAGAAAAGCGGGAGCTATATGGTTGAAGATAATATTTAAAGTGGCATGGGAAAATCAAGAAACACCATCAGATTGGCAAACTGCTGTCATCGTCCTTCTATGGAAAAATAAAGGAAGTAAGAGGGACTGTACTAATTACAGAGGAATATCCCTTCTCAGTCACAGTGGGAAAATGTATTCTAAGATCATCGAAAAAAAGGCTAAGACCATTGATACCGTATCAACTTTCAGAAGCACAGAAGGGGATTTTGACGAAACAGAAGTTGCATAGATGCCATTTATACATTGAGACAACTATCAGAGAGGGCAATAGAACACAATAAGACCTGTTTGTTGACATTCACAGACCAAGAAAAAGCCTTTGATAGAGTCGACAGGAATATCTTGTGGGAATGTATGGGAAAAAAAGGAATCAGCAATCATGTCATTAATATCTGCAAAAGCCTGTACACACGTAGTAAATGCTGCACAAGGTCGAAGGCAGGATTGTCAAGAACGTTTATAATGAACTCTGGTGTACGCCAGGGCTGTGTACTATCGCCCCTTCTTTTTATAACATTCATGGATACCATATGTATACAGAATTAATATTAGCCGACGACCAGGTAGTCATAGCAGAAAGTACGGAATCCTTACAGAACCACTTAAATCAAATCAATAACAAAGGAGAGGAATATAATAACTAAAAATACTACGAAGATAGAGACAACGGTGATTGGAAGACAAGGACAATTTGGAAATAAAATTAAAAAAACAACACTTTAAGACAAACAGAGGAATTTAAGTATTTGGGAGCAATTTTCACATCCAACGAAAAGCTGGAACGAGACATTAGCTCGAGATGAGCCAAAGCTAATCAAGTAATTGGGCAACTATCTCCCGTGTTGACACACAAGCAGATACCTCGGAGTACTAAAGTGAATCTTATCCGAACTATTTTTTGGCAAACACCATGCTATCAATGCCAAACTTGGACACTCACATCCTCCAATGAAGGCAAAATTGTGACAACACAGATGAAATGCCTTAGAAGAGCTGCAGGAGTTTTAAGGAAAGACAGAAAACGAAATCACGAAATCAGACGAATGCTAGGAATAAAGCCAGTCTTACAGGTCATCAAAGAACAACAAATGAAGTGGTTTGGACACCTTACAAGAATGCCCTGGTACTATCTGCCACAGCGAGCCACACTAAAACGTTACAACGGGTACAGAGCGAGTGGAAGACCTCGGAAAATATGGAGTGATGGCATTAGGGACAGCCTTGAACATCAGTCTCAATAGTGCTCTTGACAGAACTCATCAACGAACATTACATCTCCCCTCGACACTTTGATGAGGTAAAAGGTGGAAGAGAAGAAGAAGAAGAAGAAGAGAGTGTTTTGACGTTTTGGAAGATGCTAAACAAATGTGTGTGTGTGTGTGTGTGTGTGTGAGAGAGAGAGAGAGAGAGAGAGAGAGAGAGAGAGAGAGAGATGGGAAGAGATCATATTGATTTTAGACAATAGCGAGAGTGGAAGAGAGCGATTCTATTTATGTTTGAATGTACAAGAGGCCGAAGGGAGATAAACAGATGGAGGAAGATTTGTTTGAAGATATACGCGACAGAGAAAGAGAGAGGGGGGGGGGAGGGAAAGGAAAGAGAGAGAGAGAGAGAAAGAAAACGAACGAACGAAGTAACTTTATTTTGAAAGGACAAAACATTGGGCACATAGATCTCTCTTACATTCGGCCCTTCCAAATACCCATCTATCTATCACACAGGATTTTAAAAAAAAAATCATTAATCATGTTATGTTTAAAAAAAAGGCATATTATAGATATCAAGACAAACACACAAAAAACATAGGTGGTACAATGCATACACACGCTAACGCGCGCGCACACACACACACTTATATGCACAGCACACCCACTCACTTACACACATATACATACATTCCCAAATATATACATACAACAGACGCATACACACACACACATGCATACAAAATATACACACACATACACACAAATTCCTCACCCATGTACACACACATTGCACACATATACACACGTGCATGCATGCATACATACACACATACCTTCTTCTTCTTTCTTTTGCCTGAAATAAGTTGTCTATATCAGCAGTTTTGTCTCTTGTATAAATTTCACTGTCGTTGTTAGTTCATTCAGTGGTCTATAGAGTGTACGTTCCACTGTTGTTCTTTCTGGCCAAAAGGTTTGCCTCAATGTGTCAAATTTGGTGCAGCCCTGGAGTACATGCTCTGCTGTCTGGGGCACATTTGCACAGGTGCACATGGCTGATACGCCTATCTTGAATTTTGTGTACATGTGGTTAGGTAATCGGTTGTGCCCTGCTCTGAGGCGGAGGATAATGATTTGTTCTGATCTGTCCATAATAAAATAGTCGTCTTGTGCTGGCGCTGGTGGTTTCCTGATCGAACATACATACCTAATGCATACACAAATACATACATACTTACACGCATACAGACACACACGTGCACACATATAAACACACAAACACCCCCTTAGACACATACGCGTACAGATTACACATGTAGACACACACACACAGGCGAACACACAGAAACACGCAGATACACACACACATAGACAAATCACACAGTCACACATGCAGACACACACACAAAGGTGGACACACACAGGTAGATGCACAGGCAGACCCAAACACACGCTAACACACATACACCCACAGACGTACAAACACACACACACAGACACACACACAAACGTAGACACACGCACACATAAACGCACATAGACACACGCGCACACGCATAAAATCGGACTTTAAAAAAAAATTACCCAGACTCCCAGGTCGATCCAACCTTGTCTGAAAGTGGTCAACTTTTAATTTTTTTCTCAAAAGGAATCGGAATCGGAATAGTTGTTGTCTTGATCTTGCTCTGGAAATCGCCCTGCTCTCCGTATGCTGTCTTCATCCATGTTTCTATATGAGATATTCCATGCCTAATCATATTGCTGGCTTGGTATTAAGATATGACCACACACGTGTTAGGGATTCAGTTCGACAGTTAGATATGTTATTTCTCCAGGAGATACTTCAGTCAAGTGATTTTATGTATTCATGTTTGTATGTGTGGCAATGTGCATTCATGTAAAGTGCCGTGAACGGTTTTCAGGCCGCAACGTTCACCTATCGTTTGTGTTTATAATACTGGCAACCTGATTTTTTTTTTTTTTTTTCGTTTGATATCTTTTTTTTTTTAAATGATGTACAAATGGGAGTCCTGCGACGTAGAAAAAAAGACTATTCAAAATCAAAAACTGTTTTCAGTACTTTTTGGCAAAGTAAAATACTCAAACACCAAGTAAGAAAAGGAAAGACATACACAAGTAACAACAGGGGGGAGGATGGGCGGTCTGAATCGGTTGGAAGCGTCAAGCCCAGAAGTGGCGCAAACACTCGAATTTAGTCACGAAAGTGACGCAAATAACCCAGACCACAAAAATAGGCGGAGACTGTTAGCAGCCTCGGCTAGCTAGCAGCAGTCTCAAAGTGGTCGACCTTTTCATTTGTTTCTCAAAAGGACTAGGACTAGGACTAGGACGTAAAAAAGGGCCCTTTTCTTGACTAAGGAAAGTGGTAGTTTTACCTAGACTAAGTACAAGATCGGAGAGAACAATTTGAAGATCATTGTTTCCTTTCTTGGCTTGAAGACTGGACGGAGAGTTCTCTAACACATGACGCTTTAGAACAATTTGGGGGAAAGTCTCTTGATTATTCCTACTGCGACTGTTACTAGGCTGTTTTACAGCACATGACACTTCACAGTCATAGGACACGATTGACCATTTAAAACTTCCCGTCGCCTAAACTAGTAGGAGTTGTAAATGAAAATCGAATTTACATGAGGTCCTGCAAACTTTTTTTACTTCGTTTGCAGGGTTTTAGATATACCGATACCACTTGTAGCACTCTGGATATGCAATGTACCCTAACACATGTTGCTTCAATTTGGCCATTTCAGCAGTTTATACGATATTTATTAGCACACATCACGCGCACGCATACAGAAAAATATTGATGTATTATAAATACAATCATTACTTATTCAAACACAGAATCAGTACACCCGGATGACATTAGCTGACATTTATTCTGCTTTGTCGACAGCTGGCACGTTAACTCTACATCTGTATAGTTCATAATCATCCCGCTGTTTATAGACATTTTCCTGTTTGTAGAATCGATTGTCTGCTTTTGCTTTGCAAGGTTAAATTTTACATTGGTGTTCTTACTATTGTCGGCTCGAAGTTAAAACAATGAATAAATCAGAAGACATAGAAAAAGTTTCGTAAATTTATGTATAACAGATTCTCAGTTTTGACCAACAACAAGACTGCCCACATAAGATGCTAGTGTTAAGCAGCGGCTAATGATTGCCCACACTGGCCACTTAGATAGTCCTTGGCTTTTTGTCCGTTACCGCAGAAGTACTGAAAGACGGTAGGAGTTCCTACTGCAGAAGCCCACTTAATTAATACCTGGGGTGCTGGGCAGGGACATGACAGTGGTTCAGTGGTTGTAAAGTACAGATGTATGTCCGGATTTAGTCTTGTCAATGCTAGAGGGATTTCTGTCAGGTGTGAACCTAATAAGTTAAGGGATTCCAGTGATACCAGATCCGAGAATGCTGCAGGTGAGATTTCTGAGATTGGATTAAAACTGAGGTCAAGAGTGCTTAAGAGATTGAGATTTCTAAAAGTTGTATTTGTAATGATAGTTACATTGTTTATGTCCAGTCTTAAATATGTCAGACTTGATGGTAGGGAGTCTGTTTCTATCCCTGTGATTCGGTTGTAAGAAAGATCTAGAACAGAAAGCCTGGACATGCTAGCAACATCTTCTGGTACAGATGAAAGACTGTTGTTTAAACAGTACACTGATGTTAGAGAAGAAGGTAGTGAGCCAGTAGGTACATCCGATATTCTATTGTTAGATAATATAATTGTATCTAAACGCATAAAGTTGGAGAAGTTTGGCATTCTGGTCAACCCACATGAATTTAAATCTATGTAGGACAGACTCTCAGAAAGTGTCGACGCGGTTATACCTGTAAATTCAGACGTGTCGGTAAAATTGTTGTTATTCAAATCCAGACTGGTTAAATTGGTGAGTATGGACAATGCTTTTGGTATGTGGGTCAAACCGGTACCTGAAAGATATAGATGCAGTAACGAGTATTTAAGATTGTTAAAGGCATTGTCAGGAATAGAGTTTAGAGGGTTCAAGCTTAGATCTAATGTGTTTAACAAATGGAAATCAGAAATCCAGTCTGGCCATGAGGATAAGCTCATGTTAGTGAGATCCAGACTCTGAACTGAAGCAGCAATCGATTTCAGTGTAGCAGTATCCCAGTATTGTATCGGTGTTTCGATAATCGATAACTGGGTCAGGTTGGTCAGTTTCTGGAGTGCTTTTGGTAGGCTGGTGAATCTGGCTCCTTTGATGTATATAATTTGTAGTGTTGCCGCCGATGAATCGAATGCGTCGTCATAAATATTCTTGAGTGGGTGTCCTATCAGTTGTATTTCAGTAAGGTTAGGAGGCAGGCTGTTGTTGTAGATACTTGCTATGTCACCAATCTGAAAATAAAGTAACTAATGCAGTAAAAGAAATTTTTGATAGCAAACCTCAAATGCCTTGGTTTCAATAGTGGTATCGGCAGCCGACCGTTCATTAAACAATGGCTAACTACTGGAGGTAAAATTGTCCTGTAAAATCACGAACAGAAATAGCATCATAAACAACAACAACAGCAACAAACTATGGGTTTATTTTGCAACAACCTGTAAAAATACATGATAGGCAAAAAAAAAAAAAAACTAATGTATATATATATATATATATATATATATATATATATATATATATATATATATATATATATATATATATATATATACTGGGAGTCGCCGTGGCGGAGCGGCTAGACGCTCGCCACGGATCGAAGGTCGAGGGTTCGCTCCCTGACTGTAATCAAAAATGACCTTGGCTTGGAAGTAAAAGCCCCCGGCGTGATGCTGACCACTTCACCCATCTTGTGCCGATTGGTCTATAAAATATAGGCTAGCTCTTTATGCCCTATACGCCTAAAGGCGTGGAAAAGGGTCCGTTAATTTACTTTACACACTAACAATTAAATAGTTAAACACAGACATTACAACAGAATTCACAGTGACATTAATTAAAGTAATTAATTAAACATACGCGATGTCGAAATAAAACAGATGAGATAATGCCACTGTTTAGTCAGACAATTTATGTTAACATATCTGTATAAGAGCAAAATTAGAGTGCGTTGTTGCTTGGGTCATCATAAATAACTCATCTTAAGGCAGGTACTTTGTTAAAAATTGCTCCTTTTGAAAGAAACTCTACCTCTCGCCAGGTCTCCTGCCTCATGCAGTTTCATAAGTATCATGTATCATGTATGTCTGTATATGAGTTCGCATGTATGAGAACATAGGAGTATGTATACGTGTGTGTGAGTGTGTACGATTGTGTACACATGATGTGTGTATGCATTATACTATAATTTATTTTTCTTTATTAAATCCATAATATGCATTATTGATAACAGGTATTGGTACTCTGAAAAATGTGTACTTAGAAGGGCCGAATATCAGACGGGCCTGCGTGCTCAATTTGTAACCCTTTGAAAATAAAGTTTGTTCGTTCGTTCGTTCGTTCGTTCGTTCATATTCAAGGAGTCGCTTAAATCCGGCGCTATTCGTAAAATTGACACCTATGAAATGAGCTACTTGAAGAAAGCCGTCAACTGAATCATCCAAGACAAAAAATAGTAAATGACACTGTCAAAAACTGTAGGGACAACACCACGCCAAATTCAGTGAAAAACAGAAGATCAAATAGTTTGTTGATCTCGTTAGAATGCACCCACAACAATTACAAACACAGAGGCTACACTTGAGCACAGGGACTTGAACGCAATATGTTGCCATAACAGAATGTGATTCAATGACATTAAAGAGCCTCTACATCGATGTGGAATGACAATAGCCATTGATACCCATAGGCAATGAATCTTATACTGTCCCTCCCAAAGACTTTTAATGGCAAATGTGGAAACTGATGATGATGATGATGAAGATGAGATTTAAAAAAAAAAATGTATAACCTTAGCAACCAACATCAAACGATACATTTTTAAAAACAGTATCTTTTCTCAAAGTCCCAGATTCCAGCGTATAGTGAGTACATCAGCGTGTGTGATTGTCTGACGCCCTGTTCCCTCAGCCTGTCGTGTCTTCCTCCAAACAGTTCCACGTTAGCCTTAAAGTGTCGTCTAACCAGTGTTATTTCAAATCAATCAATCACACATTCTTAGCCACACAGAACTGCAGGTTACAGATGGCTGATGAAGCCATTACGGTCGCCCTAACCTTTACTGTTTTAGGGGTTGAACCGGCTATCTGTCTTTTTGGTATTTCATCAGATTTGATAATGTTTAATCTCAGGATAGTAGGGTGATAATTTAGGTAGCAGTACAGAGAAGATTCACGGATCGACCCATCTATCAGGTGCAGGGTATAGGGATTATACTTCATGCCTTGTATGACGCTATTTTCAGTGTCCCCACTGTCTGGACTGACCTGAAATTCAAAAATGGGTGGAATAAACTCTGGCCTGAACTTACTGACAAGACTGAAGGGACACAGACTGTTAGTGTTGACGAAATTGAGTAGCTGTACAACAGTGAAGGACAAAGACACACAAATGACAGAATACCGTAGGTTAGAATACATTTATTAACATTACTACTCTTATAATGTGACTTATATTAATCCTTTTGTAAAATTAAATACAATTATTTGGTATTATTCATTTTTAAAGGAATTTTGTTTTTCCTTTTTCATCTCAAGCCCGCAGTAAAATCACGTGACTGTACATACTTTTAAGAGATTTCTGTTATCTGTGTATTCATTAGGTTTTGAGTCAAAGCCCTGTTCTAGACAGTGACGGTCAATAGAGGTTTACGGTAATTACCATAAACCATCTTCAAACCGTTTACAATATTTTTGATAGCAAAGAACTGTTTGCCTAAGAGACTTACATCAAAGATGAGACCTGTGACTTTGCTCACATTGACTGCGGTGTTCAATGGCGGGATTATTTGCAAGTCGTAGCACGTGATGTGAGAACCACACGAACAAATCTGAGAACAAAAAATGAGACAAATGTGATATGATTGGTTCAATTAGAAGAACTCTACAGCAGGAGCATGCACAGCAAGAGCTTCGAATCATCAATAGAAGGGTCCTTCGTGGACAGTTTGTTTCAGCCCATTATCCTCCTAGACAATCTCGGAGGGTGAGCAGACCTTGTTCATGACTCTAGGTCTCTGACATCTCCTGCTGCGCTTATCGGGCATTCAGACATTTATGGTGGTTTGAAACGGAAACTGACGTTTGGTGTTATATATGAAGTCGCTGCGGTAGCAAATTGTGCGTCTAGATGCACTACCAGAGTGACATGTGGAAGTACAGTTGGTTCTTGGTTCATTTGATCACTGTATATCGAACAGATTTGGCAGTTGGAGGAGTAAAACGGGCAAACGTTTAACGGACATTTTGGTTTTCAGGGATAGAAAGCTCTTTTTTCTCCATGTGCTCAGACCAGTCTACCGAGGACCATCCCCTGCGTTGTTCTATTGCGCCTACAGTCAGCTCGAGGCCCTTTCAGCAGCCTCACACAGGTGTTTTAGTCTCCGTTCTCTTGCAAGCCTAGTCGCTTTAGTTCATTGTGTGTGGAGGTGGAGATTAGCCTTCTTGCGCCTGCGAAGAGTTTTACGGAGTACCGCTTATTGTCCCTAAGACCGGCCACCGGTTCTCTGCATTTTTCGAGGTTTTACAGATGGTTATCTTAAATCCGTTACTCGTATGGTACGCTGAGCTCTATCAGGATGGGCTGGCGTTCTGCCACAGAGTGCAAAAAAAAAAAGTCTGGTCTCCGGCCAGTTTTTTAGATTAGTTCGGGATATTTTTAGAAGCCAGACAGGTTAACCTCCAGCTGCCAGTCCCTCCCACTGTCGAGTATTGATGGATCGTATGCGACCTTGTTGGAAGTACCTTTAGATATCTGACCTAATTGTGGCGCCATGTAAATGGTTCCTGACCTAGGGCTTTTCTGCACTCGGACAATATGTGCGCCAGTGTCTGTTTAGCTCAAAAGAGGAATGTCGGGTCGTTGGTGGCATGCCATTTGACCATATTATACACCTCGTTGGCAGATCGAATGACAAAGCTCAGCCGCAGTGGCGCCATTCACCAGATCTCACCCCTCGTGGCAAGGCTGGTTCAAACTTTAAATGGCGACTGAAGAAGTTAATTACAAATTCTTTGTCCTATTGTGCAAATATATGTCACACAGTGCTCGCAGTCCATTCCTTCACTTCGTTCTATCGTGTCCAATCCTTTCGACATCATATACAGATTTCAGTCTAGCACATTTGATATCGCTCTTTAAAGTTTCTATAAGTTTTTTTTTTATCGTAATCGCTTTTTCTATCTCTTTACTTCCTATTTTAGTGCCTGCTTGATGATTCTCTGCTCGTTTCTTTTCAGGATCTGTCTAATATAGTGCAATGTTTATTGTATTATAACTAATGAGTTTACAAATTCCCTGTTACAAATTAGGTTCTAAATGGAACTCATAGAACAGTTAAAGAACTAGTGACACATACACAACTCTACCAGTATCTTTGTGTAGTACGGCTTTTGTAGAAAATACTGCATACAGAGAAGGCTAAATAAATGCAAGAAGAAGTGATAATATAGTAAATTTAAAGTGACACGTTGGATAAAAATGTAGCTGCTAATACCGTTAATAAATAACAAAATTTGAAAGACAATGGAATTTGTCAATACATCGTGTATATAGGCAAGCTTCAGGCTGGGAATTGAATAATTGTTTTTAGCAAATAAACTCCTTTACAGTATCTCACATTATGTATGTTCTTTCAAAAAATAAGTTTCAAAATAATTCCTAAAACATGCTGTATAGGAAGAGGAAGAAGAAGACGAAGAAAAATAAGACAAAGAAGAAGAAGAAGAAGAAGAAGAAGAAGAAGAAGAAGAAGAAGAAGAAGAAGAAGAAGAAGAAGAAGAAGAAGAAGAAGAAGAAGAAGAAGAAGAAGAAGAAGAAGAAGAAGAAGAAGAAGAAGAAGAAGAAGAAGAAAAAGAAGAAGAAGAAAAAGAAGAAGAAGAAGAAGAAGAAGAAGAAGAAGAAGAAGAAGAAGAAGAAGAAGAAGAAGAAGAAGAAGAAGAAGAAGAGAAGAAGAAGAAGAAGAAGAAGAAGAAGAAGAAGAAGAAGAAGAAGAAGAAGAAGAAGAAGAAGAAGAAGAAGAAGAAGAAGAAGAAGAAGAAGAAGAAGAAGAAGAAGAAGAAGAAGAAGAAGAAGAAGAAGAAGAAGAAGAAGAAGAAGAAGAAGAAGAAGAAGAAGAAGAAAAAGAAGAAAAAGAAAAAAGAAGAAGAAGAAGAAGAAGAAGAAGAAGAAGAAGAAGAAGAAGAAGAAGAAGAAGAAGAAGAAGAAGAAGAAGAAGAAGAAGAAGAAGAAGAAGAAGAAGAAGAAGAAGAAGAAGAAGAAGAAGAAGAAGAAGAAGAAGAAGAAGAAGAAGAAGAAGAAGAAGAAGAAGAAGAAGAAGAAGAAGAAGAAGAAGAAGAAGAAGAAGAAGAAGAAGAAGAAGAAGAAGAAGAAGAAGAAGAAGAAGAAGAAGAAGAAGAAGAAGAAGAAGAAGAAGAAGAAGAAGACGACGACGAAGAAGAAGAAGAAGAAGAAGAAGAAGAAGAAGAAGAAGAAGAAGAAGAAGAAGAAGAAGAAGAAGAAGAAGAAGAAGAAGTGGAGAAGAAGAAGAAAAAGAATACAACGAGTTAGATCGATGGAAGCAGAGAAATATACATTATACAGATAAAAAAAATTTTTTAAAAACATGACTGTTTGACAAAGACAAATTATATTACTGAAATAGATTCA
Organism: Candidula unifasciata; assembly: GCA_905116865.2. Lineage (NCBI taxonomy): Eukaryota > Metazoa > Mollusca > Gastropoda > Stylommatophora > Geomitridae > Candidula > Candidula unifasciata. Next base: position 279,207 of record CAJHNH020000768.1, read on the forward strand.
TTGCTTTAGGTTGGAACTTAGTCAAGTTAATAAGAATAATCGTATTTTTTTTCAAAAATTTTTACCAAACTATGAAAGTTTTCTCACTTACTCTTTCATTGTAGGGGCAATCCTGAGCTATCGTCTGTACGACACACGTAACCCAAAACTATCATAATGGGAATGTGTCTAATTGATCCCATCATCATTCAGGTGCCCGCCCTTGTATCTGATGACACATCCAGACATAGTATTTCAAGAAAGCCATACGTTTTACAAAGAGGAGAGAGGCATTCGAGAACGTTCTGGTGACTTGAGAAATCAGCGGTAGGACAGGCAGAGGCAGACTAGAAGAAGCGATTTTGTGTGGCCTGAAACGAGAGCATGGTGGAATATTATCAGTGGAATTTGTTTTAGAATATCGAGGACCAAGATGTTATACGTGCCTATACCGCCTCACTGGTCACATGATGATTCTGTAATTATAACATTAAGATAGACCAATAAATCAAAGCAGGATTACAGTAACTCAAGATTGATTTGATTTGATTCAAGAACCGACATCACAGCACTCAGGGCATTCCATAAGCGCTCCGTCCCTATATTCAGCAGCCAGCGAAGAGTTCCGATACTAATGGTGGCAGTAGCATTCTGATTAAACGTCCGTCTTGCCTCTCCTCTGATCCTCGAGCATCTGCCAGAACCTCCCGCTGCATCAATCTCACCAGGCTGTGGTTATCTATCTGCTCCTCGGAACTGTACACGCTCTCCCACAAGGCACTAATTACGTCTGCCTTATCATGCATCAGTATACCACCACGTTGTGCAGAGCCAGCCAGTTTGACCGCGTGTTCATTCCCCAACACACCGTTGAGCTCCGGTGAAAAAATCAAGACAATACTCTTCACCCTTGTCCTCCGCAGCGAAGCATGCCACTCTGCACGAAGCATACCTGTTCTGATCTTCCTCAGCATGCTTTATGAATCAGTTACAATCACGATATTTGTGTGTGTCGTGTTCTCTGCCAGCGGAAAGCTGCAGTGACCGCCTCCATCTCCATTCTTAAGCTGGATGTTGCGGTATCATATGCTAGGCTCTTCTGTACCAAACGACGACCATTAACTTTTGCTAAGAAGCCCCAATCACTTCTTTTGCCTCTTGACACTGAACCGTCTGTGTAAATGATCAAATCCTTTGAGCGAGCATTATCTTGAATTAATTGCTGAATTTCCACCTCTGCGGCACCTGCTGGCCAGTTTCTCTATTCCCAGCTCAGCGTGATTATGACTCTACACAAGTCTGACTGTTCAGATGGCACTTTGACCCACTCCTCTCCTCGCCTAATGTTCTTAAGGATGCAAACCTGCCTGATTGTGTCTTCTGCCTGAGCCATCCATGACCTCCCTTTTATCATCCGCTGACACTTAACTGCACCCAGAGCTTCATGCAGAGGGTGGTCTGTGTCTGTAGCTACCCTGAGATATGACTTCGCCTGCAGCACCTTGTACCTACCTGCAACAGTCGGCAAACCAAGGATGTATCGCATGCACACCACTGGGGTGTCTCTGGTGCAACCCAGAATGACCCGCATAGCCAAGTTCTGTAGGCGCTCTAGTTTGTCCATCTGACTCTTTGAGACGGTAAGCAGTCCCAGGACATAACCAACCACTGACAGGATCAGGTGCTGATATAGTGTGAGCAGCATTCTCTGCTCTATGTCAATTGCAGCCATATGTGACACAGCTGTATCTTTCACATTTCCCAAGGAATAGATGTGCCTAAATAGAACACAGTGTGTAATGGATACAGTTCGTAGCTCTCTTGATCGTACTCAACAACACGGCCAGTGATGTAACAAATTATTAGAAATGTGTTTGTTTATTTCAACAATATTTTCAAGTAAAGTAGTACGAATAATTTTATTTAATCAATAGTATAGGAACACTTCCTTATCCTAAAACTGGCTATTCAAATGTCTCTCTATAAGTTCCTTAATCACTGTTCTAGCTAAACTCAAAATTTAGTATATCTTCTATCGAAGTTCTTGTCAGCTACTCCTCAAGCGTCTAGCAACTGACTGTCTTGTCTTCTCCTCGCTCCTCCCCTTCCCCCCACTTCCTCTCTCTTCCCGGCGTGGGTTCTCAATCACCCCCTGTCACCGGTCATGCTGCTCAATGTTATTATTTTCCAGTGGTCACGTTTGGATAAACTTAGTCCATTCAACCCTGGTCACAGTGCACCTGGTTTATCTGTTTCGCTTTGTCTGACCAGCGTTCTGACTACCGTTTTCTGTCATGTCACCCAGCGATGGATTGGCGTGCCTTGATGCTGGTCTGAATGTATGCATTCTTCATTTAACCACTGACAGGATCAGGTGCTGAGTGCACAACTAACTTAGAAAATCCTTCCAGGACCGTGCCGATTTTAATTGCAGTGTTATCAGCGTTGTGTTGTGAAAAAAGAAATTTTCTTAACAAAAAAAAAAAAAAAAAAGAAAGACCACACACAACAGGGTAATCTGTGAACATTAAAAAAAAAATATATTTTTCAAGTTTACATTATTTAATTTCCCAGGTTTTTAAAATGGCAGAACAGGGAACAGTAGAAGCACAGTTTAGCACAGTTTTTAATGAAGTTGTACAGTTAGGTAGAAAACTCAGTATTCCATTTTTTAAAGAACATAAAAATGTTCAGCATTGGTCAACAGAAGCCAGTTGTAGATGTAGACTGAGAGAAAGAAGTTATAACATAGCAACAGTTACTAGCAATAATATCCATGTTAACCGATTTGCCCTTTACTAGACTAAGCAAAATGATGCTAACGGGAGAATGCACTACCATAGAGATAATCAGTATCACAGACTAGACAGCACAAAAGCGTACGAGAAAAGTCAGGGTCTAGCGAGGTCACAAATACTGAATGAAAAAATCACAAATAGTGATTTTAACAAAGTCGACAGGTTACGGAAGCTAAAAAATAATAGAAATATCATAGCACAGGTGTGGGGCATAATTATGGTAGCAGATATCAGAAAATTAATACAGTAGGAAATATCCATGACAATACCCGAGGTCAAGTTACCAGATACCAGATTTTGCATGTTGAACAATAATCAAGATTACAGATCCCACGGTCCTACTCAAAATCAAGCTAACAGATTCAAAAGAGTACATTTTTGGAGTCACTGCTGAAAGTTGTTTGAACAACGATATTACTGATAATGAAACCACAATTAGGGGATTTAAAATAAAGTCAGCTAAAGGGGCATTTCGTTTCGTTTGATACATTGGTTAGAAAGATCTAAATATTGCAGT